>UELX01001255.1:0-47761 GCA_900480035.1 Eupelmus urozonus
GGGGGGGGAGTACTGAGCGGGTTTTACGATGAATTTAGCGGTGGAAAGGTTTTCTGTTTTGTTGAGATTTTGATTGTGATGGGTCGTGTAAGTGTTCGTTGGGAATGGGGTAAAATGTGAAACAAAGAGTTTTCTTTCAAATGGTAATAGTTGGAAAAGATTGAGATATATGACGAGTTGATTTCATATAATGCTTATTATTGTAGAATTATTTTACTCACAGTTTTTGTAAAGTTTTTATATTTTTTTGTAACAAATATTCTGTTTTACTTATTGGAATAATAAATCTGTACGTAAATAACATTTTTTCCAATAAGTTATCTTTTTAAACTTATGATTGCGTAGATTTTTTTTAACGATAATAGAGTTATAAAGCTCTTGTAAATTTTTATATGGTAACAATGTTTTTATATCAGCAGACTTTTTTTATTGTAAAAAAACATCGATTGCAAAAAATTTTGTACAACCGAACGCTCTAAATTAAAACGTTATTTTTACAGTCAATAAAAGAACACTTTTATTTACTTTTTTACTTTTTTACAAATAATGCATATTTGTGTGTAAAGCAATTACCACTTCTCATAAAAAGCATGCTGAAACCAATAAAACTTTTATTTAATAGAACCCATCACTTTTCATTTTCTACATTTTGTTGCGACATGAAAAAAGTTAAATAAAAAAATTAGACAAAAAATAATTATTAGACGTATAAACGAAAACACAAAGCAAAGAACCTTAGGCAGCAATAAATAATACTATCATAAACGGATAGACAAAAAGCATCTATTCCATCACAACAATCTTCAAAACCACTTTTTACTAAATCCATAATTAACCTAAAAGCCGCACAAATCCCAGAATCTGTAACAGATGAAATTACTTTCCTGTATTCAATAGCCAGCTCAAAACCTTTACGTTAAAAACTAAGCTGCAGCCAAGAACCACAAAAGATAAACATTGCCACGGTGCACCAGTAGCAGTCTGCCCTAATTAACCCCGCGTGCACTTTCTCTTTATATCCTCCTGCTCTCCATTTCTTTCGCTTCCTCGGACTCCCTCCTCTCTTTTGTGCCGTCTTGCTTTTTACGATTTTTTCCACTGTCCTCGCCGAGCTTCATTTTCGTACCACATATACGCCCCGAGACCGGATCCCCTCCCCATTTCTCTTCGCTTTCGTTTAAACCTTTTTTTGCGCTCCCCCGCCGCGGCAATCGCCATATTAAATTCTCTCTGCGCCTGCCACAGCAGCGGGGAGCCTGGCCTTTTTAACCTTTATTAAGAAGCGATTGCGCTCTCTCCTCCTCTCTTTCTTTCTCTCCCGAAGCGCGGCCAAATTCGCTTTTCTCTCTCCATCGTTTTTTTTTTTTTTTCATGGCAGCAGTTTTTTTGCGTTCAAGTGCGCGCTTTTCAGCTACCCTCCGTCGCTTCTTCCTCGCGAGCTTTTCACTCTTGAGTTTCTCGGGCTCTGTGTACCGCTGGGGTCTCGAAATTAGTGTAGCATCTCCGCACTCTCTTTCCCTTTCAGTCGCTACCACTTTAATACTGGCTTTGTTTATTTATCTAATCTAGGCGCGGTATATGAAATGACATTTTGAGTTTGTTACATTTTCTTTTGGCAATTTAGTCCGTTTGTGTTTGCCTAAGCAACTGCTTAACTTCGTTTAGTTTTATAAGAGCATTATAAGTTAGAAATTTTTTAAAGATATTTTAAGCTTGATTTTAAACATGAGTCGGAAGATCTTTTCACCAAGTTAATAGCTTTTAAACGGTCTAGTGAAGAAATAAAATAAAATCGCTTCCAGCTATTTTTTTCTACTATATATACTCACACTTTAATTTAAAATGAAGGCACTTAAAATCTGCTACAGGATGGTCGGTAATATAAAAGACCGAGAGGAAATATTTTACAGATGCTTTCAGATTTCTAAGTTCTTCAAATCTACTTAATCTCCCGAACGTCAATACCACATTTCTACTCTTTTTTCCTATAGTTTACAATTACTTTTTCTTTTCCATTTCTTAAAATCCATCTACCGCAAGGATAAATTTATCAAAATTTCTCAACAAAATCGAATAAAACAGCGTATCGAGAAATTTCTTCAATTTCGAATGCACACATTCGTCATGAAAAACGTTCGCGCGACGTATAAACAACCCTTCCTCGCTAAAATTATTACAATACGTCAACGAAGCCCAGAAACAAAGTAACACACAAACATAATTCACCCGCACCACCAAAGCGCGCCCAACAGCGCAGTCAAACAAAACAAAATCCCCTGGCCTCTCTCCCAAGCAGCTCTCCACCCACGCCCAAATATTTACATGAAATTTCTCAGCTCCGCGGCGCGCGTTCCGCTGCGAGCGCGAGATTGGGCCCAGCCCCCGGAAGTTAGGCTCGAACGCGGGGATATATCCCGCTGTTACGAGGGCGGTAGGAGGGCGCTTAATTCCATTTGCGGGATGATCAAGCGAATTAACGGCTGAAGATTCTCTTACACGGCTCTGCAGTGCACTCGCGCGAAGGGCGTTCCTGTGGATATGGGAGAGAGAGAGAGAGAGAGAGTCACGTTGCGTTTTGATTGCGAGCGAGGGAGAGAGCTGGGCCAATTTGCGCGCGATTGGCTAGGTAGCGTCTCTCTACGTTCTAGGCCGATTATCGTGATTCAGAATATGGAAGATGGGGAGAGAGAGTAGGGTTGGCAGGATTGGCTGCTTTCTCATTTTGAAGTGCGCGAAATGCGCCGGGGTGTTTTTGTTTTGATTTAATCGGTCTTTTATTTGTGGGAGAGAAGAGGTCGAGGGGATTACGGGATTAAGATGAGGATCTTTCAATATTAAAGCGGTTTGGTATTAATTTCTAATGATGCTATTGTATGAATATTTGAGTCGACGCTAAATGTGACTCTCCTCTTTAATCTAAGAAGATTCAGAGGATTTAAAATTGCTGAAGCTCTTTTTTTCTGTGCGTTTGCCGTTTTAAGTCTACAAAGTATGGGTCAGTAATCTGAATTTACCCTACTTTAATTTTGCAGCCTCGTAGAAATCTTCATATAATATTTACAATCTCTTTCTGAAAAAATGGGCTTTATACTTATGCGGCCTTCTATAATTAAACAACGTAAAAAATTCATATTAATAATGCTTTAGATCGTTTTATCAAGCATCAACTCAAGAATTAGTTAGCTTGATATTTTCATCTGTCATTTTTATTTGACATATTTGATAAAAATGGTCACACAATTATATTTAAGAGAACAATGAAAATGATATCAGATGCAATTTAGAATGATTATTGACACAATTTAGTCAACCAAATTGAATTTCTAGTTAGAAAAATGCAGAAAACAAACTTTATAATGACCTAATTTAAAAACACCAGCAGCTAATTCCGAATCCGTACTAATCGATGAGCTTTCTCGCGCTTCATACCCTAATTAAACGTAAACCTTTCGGCTAACTGTATCAACCGTGGCGAACAAAAATATACAAACTTACAAAGCCGAATCGTTTGTAGTCAATGCGAGAAACTAAGTTTCTCGAGCGAATTACCGCCGCTTCGAATTAAATAAAGTGGGTTAATCCAGTTTTTCAAGCATAAAAATAACGCGGGAAATTGCAAAAACCTTTTCAGCTGAAAATAGAACAAGTTCGCCGGAAGGGCTAATGCAATTCATTTGTCCGAGCAACTCCGGCGAAATAGCAATCCGCGTGTTTCCCTAAAATATTCGACGCCTGCGCATCTGGCTTTGTACGTACATAGCTGCGTTTGCGAATTAGGAACAAGGCGAGTCAAGAAACTCGCATAGAGAGCTGCTCTCTCGAGGTGTGGCATTAAAAGCAAACTCGCAAGAGTCATTCCAAACGAACGTTCAAACTTCCGGATGAACTGCATCCAGCGTCTTAACGTCAACCAGGGCTGCAGAGTAACCCAATAAATAAATATCGAGGACTCGATCAAAATCACCAAAGGACCAATCGACGCGTCAATCCCATCAACGAGCGTCATCGAAAACACTCCAGGCTGCCTCGTGACAAACGAGCGCGCGATTCCTCTCTTTCCAATAAATTGTACCTCATTCTCCACTACAGCGCGCGTGCAATTAAACCTCGCATCGCAAAGCGAAAATACATCAGCCAGAGCGAATCGAACGGAAAAAAAGAGCGAGCGCTCGCTAAGAGGCGCTCTACAGTTATACAACCGAGAGAACTAGAAAAAAAAAGCGCAGAAAGGATGGCGAAAAGCTGGAGTGCCCGGCAATTCAGAGGGGCCCGAACAAAAGAAGCGCACCGGCTTCGTAAGCCTCCCCTATGCATCGTAGGTGCAAATTGAAACTGGCCATTTGTAAATCGACTCTCGTCCAGCGCGCGCGCGGGCGCGTCGAGTGTTTATCGAGTCGCGACCGGAAGTGAGGGGCTAGGTCGCCGCCCCCGTATACAGCCCGGGCTTAACCCGATACTCGACCCTCCTGCTAGGTACCTATATACGTGCGCCGTAAATTAACGCGCGTATATGGCCTGCTGCGCGTAGAGAGAGAGCTGGAATTGCGAGGGGGTGTGTGTGTGCTGCGTGTGGGTGCGGACGGGAGGAAGGAAGGGAAGAAAGAGAACGGATTTTTAGGTGGGAAAGAGGCCGGAAGTCGATGGGATAGGTAAATAGGTGGATGTGCGCGGGGAGGAAGGAGAGCGGTGGAGATATATAGGTGTGTGGAGGAGAGGGAGATTTATAGACGCCGGACGGACGATAATTTTAAGGAATTGATTCCGAGTCGCGACGGCCGGAACCTGCTTGGCTTGTGTGCTTTTCAAGGATGGCTTTGTATGGCTGGTGTATATATTGAAAGTTTTAGCTGATGTATGCTTGATAATGATCGACGGTTGGGTTGGTTTATCTTAAAGTTAAGGTAAAATTCATGATTGTGATTTATCATACCTTTTTATTTTAATAGTTAGCTTCTGATCTCTAAATTTTAAATAGTAGGAATTTCAATATTTACTCTTTAGTAGAGCAATCTCAACTGACAAATATTAAAAAATTCACTTTCCTGGTAGAAAATTGACCATATTTTGACCAGAAATTCTGGTCAAAATATGGTCAATTTTCTACCAGGGTTTATCGTGAATTTTCAGTATTTTCAGTATTATTTGAGATTGCTCCACTAATAAGTCCATTAATAGTGGAATTCACACTATTTAAAATTTACAAAGTACAGTTTCTAATAATATTATTTATTCATTTTGAAACCGAAAATAATGCGAAAAATGAACAAACTTCGATACTCTCTCAACATTTATCGGGCATAATTTACAAATAAATTCCTCTCTGGAAAACCGCGGAGAACCAGCCTGGAATCTCTCTTCTTCCACCTCCGCTCTAAAATCATCCATTATCCTCAGCATTTCAAAATTGTTCCGCACTTTAGCAAAACATTTTTCACCCTGTCTATTATTATATAATTTTCACTTCCTCGTCCGGACACTAATTCAAGCCCTGACACTAATAGTCGCAAAAAGGATCTAGGCAGGATGCAACGCAGCGAAAGAAAGTCCTGGAAAATCGCTCTGGGGAAAGATCACGCGGAGGGGGGGGGGGGAAGCCACAGCAGCAAGTAGGAAAAGCGAGAGAAAAAGAGAGAGAGAGAGCGAGAAGCCAGCGGAGAACGAGAGACGTCAAAGGAAAAATAGGTGACGCGCAAGGAAAAAGAGAGCGCGCCCGGCCACCCCAGCAGCGTCGCTTGTCTGCGGTGACCGGAAGGCCCGGCTGGAATAAACTTTTCGAGTCCATAATTCTCGTCCCTATCCCCGCAGAACTGACCCGCATACACATAGGAGAGCGCGTGCGGATCCCGGAGAATAAAAGCGAGTCGGGAGAGGGAGAAAAAAAGGGGCACGCAACCCAGAAAGATAAGTCGAAAAATTTACACCTTACGCTGGCCGCCCCGGCCTTTCATAATGGTTTTAATGGCGAGTGAATTACGCCTCCCGCCAGCTCGTAATAACGAGCACCTGTACTTTTCCACTCGAGCCGCTCTTTCTCTCTGGGCGCTCTATATCTCGGGCCTCGTTTTTTCTCCGCGCGCTGAGAGTTATGTGCGACGCTGTTTTTCAAGCCGTCCCTTTTTTGCGCCGCCCCCCGCGCGCCGAGGCAAGCGGCGCGAAATAAAAGCGAGCGATCGATCGGAAGCGCATGTGATGAAATGAGAAAAGGTTACGCCTCGGCTCTCCCTTTGCGCCGCGGAGCCTCGAGGGCTCGAATAAAATTTAGAAAAGTTAATATATTTTTCCAATAGCGCCCCGGCCGGATCGTGCTTATTGGCCTTTTATTTTTAATATTGCTGCCGGCAAGCTGCTGACTCGACGATGTACGATACTAATGCCGGATGGCGATAAATCGCTGCGCGATTCGTTAGAAATTCGTAATCGATTCTATCGGAATCGAGAATACCAGATGGACTGAATAGCTTTGAATATTTTTTTTTGTTTGTAATTCGTGCATTGTTTTGTGCTGCGTAGTTTATTAACTGGTGTTTGGATTGTTGAGTAACGATGAGCTTTCTTTAATTTATTTTGTCTTATAGTAAGAATTCTGATAAACGTTTTTAAAAAACTTTCGTCCTTTCAATTTCTTAATATTATTTTAGCAGTAACTCTCGTAAGAATTATTTAATTTATAAAATAGTCCAAAACCAGCCGCTTCATTGGACGTTAAAATTTCTACCAGGAAAGAAACGAAAAATGAGAATTTTCATCAATAAAATATCGAGCATAAACGAAAAAGAAAAAAAAACTATCGCTCGAAGAGTGAAGAAGTGCAAAAAATCGTCTCAGATATTGAATTTCGAGTGCCCTTACGAGATTTAAAATAGAATTATATACGTCTGCGGGAGAGTCGCGAGAGAGAGAGAGAGAGAGAGAGAGGCAGCCTTTGTCGGTCGAGAGCGCCGGGGCTAGATAAGCGCGGAAGTATGGTATAAGAAGGGCGAACGACGACGGGGAGACGTTATGACAAGACATTATGCTGTCTGCTTCTTCTTTCATATGAAAAGATGAAAGGCATGAAGACCAGCTGATGTCTGATCATAGCAGCTGACGCTCACCACTCGACGCCGGAATAATGTATATGTATAAGCTTATATATATCTAAATAGCTGGGGGTAAGGGAATTTTCTCCCTCTATTCTTTGACGATAGCTTTTTTTGCAATCGTTGACTTTTTCGCTCAAATTGAAGCGCTTTTCTCGGCTTTATCGCCGACGATTTTTTCGCTGGGTAAATGGTCATTGCTGCTTTTGTCATCAGGATCGGTTTTATTTTTACCGTTTTTGTAGTGAAGCTAATGCACTTGTTCTAAGATGGTTTTAATTAGTTAATGGAGTTTGTAGTTAAATATTTATCTTCTGTACTTTGTTCATTAATTATTGAAAGATAAATTATCAATAAAAAGTTTTAATTTATGTAGAAATTTATAAATATTGTAAATTTGATGCTTCAAATTTATAAATTACTAATAGAGCTGAATATTTATTTTCATCCAAACATTTTGACCAATTGAAACGTAAATTTCAATTTCCGTGATGTCGAAATAATATTTTAACACTCGAAGTATTTATAAAATATTATTTTTGGAAAGCCAGTAAATTACAACCATTAGTGCATGTACAGTATGAAATTTTGAAACATTTTTAGTGCGATTGCCTTTATCTGTCGTTCAAGCGCATTTGATTGTAATATATTTTTGATAGAGTACTTTACAAACTACAAGAATGAATATTCGGAAGAATCCAGAAGAAATATTGGTTAGTAATTCAGGCTGACAGTATGTTTATATATTCTAGAAAGTATGATATTTAGGGCGAGAGGTTGGAACTGTTTCTGTCGGACATATAGAAACAGCAGATATTTTATTGTTTCTCTAAAATGGGTCATTTTCGTTCAGTAAATAAACGATAAACACAAACAGAAATTTGCGCAACCGCAATATTTGACACCGCGCGCTACGTGACTCCACATTAAACATCCCCAATCAACCATTCAAAAAACTCCTCATCAAAAATCTCGCAAAAAACACAATTAAAACACCACACCGTAAACTACCAACAACCCCGCAAATTACCAACCAATATCCCAAATAACACAGCATTAACGCAATCAGAGGCCGCGCGATACAGCGCCGACTCCTCGTAAAGCAGCCTGCAAAATTGAAGTCGCCCCTCTAATCCGCGACTGCTTGGGATTCCTCGCGCTCCGCGAGCGCAAAATTTCATTCCGCACTATCTTAAATTAAAGGCGTGCGCTCGCGAGCTCCGAGCCAGTTGCACGAACGAAAATCCATTCTCGGGGATTCGCGCTCTCTCTCTATGTCTCTCTCCCCTGTTCATTGCTTTCCGTTATCTACGGTAACCGCGCGCGAGTACGCGAGCGTCTCTCTCGTCGGTGTCTTATCAGTTCCGCGGAAACGACCTTCTAACTTCAAATTCTCCGGCTCCGGTGCTCTCTTTCTGGCAGGCGCGGAGCTACGGCTGGAAAACTGCGTGCGCTGCATGCTCAAGGTGATCGCCGCTGCTTGAGCTTCTTACGAGCGTTTGAATTTATATTTATGGGGGTCGTCGCTGGGTGGGGTCGTAAACAGTGAGGGATGTATTTGGATGGGTTATTAATTGGGTTTGAATGATTATTTTTGCTGTTTGGATGGATAGTTGATATTTGAATTAGAGAGCTGCAGCTAGTTCGTTATTACGAAGTTTAAATATTTGTATTAGTTGAATTATGCGGATATATGTATGCGGATATTGAAACTTGCGATTTGTATAAATACTTTTATGGAATTCGGGGCATTACATGAAATATTTACTATTATTTATTAAAGCGTTGATAATTTGCTTGCGACAACTGACTAAAACATAAATATCATCATACAATGTAAATAAAGTTATTCGCATATAATATTAATATATATTATTAAGTAAAACATATAAAAAAATCTTATCTATTTAACAAATTCATTAGAGTGAGACCACTAACAATTGATAAATTATTCTTATACAATCAATATTTGTATGTTAAAATAATTAAAGATACTACATAAGGGCGTATATTTTACAATATTTCCTGCAAGTCTGTCCAGCGGCAAAACTACGAATTTTACAACGCACCTCAAATACAACTGTGCATGCTAAGCGCTTAACGATTCAAGTTCTACATCAATCGGCAAGCCCATTAGCCAGCAGCTCCAGCATCCATGAAGCAATGGCGTCCACGTATGCCGCGTCTGTCTCAAAATTAACTAAAGTCTTCAGTGATTACCATCCATCGATTACGCCGTACCAAGCTCAGCCCTTTACTACTGAGAGTCAACAAGTGACGAGGGCGACAAACGGAACGAGGACAGTTATCATTGTGGGTTAAAATTAAGATAAATTTTTGCTGAAAATTCCGACGATTTCGTTGTGGTTATATTACTGTTGAATAAATATCTTGATAAATTGTTAAATTTACTATAGATCATCATTTACGTCCGTTTAAATTTGATTAGTGTGAAAAATCAAACGACCTTTCTCTCTTGTTTTATAAATACTCAAAATTAATAAATGTTTATTAAAATATATTTCTATATTATAATTATTTACATTATTTACATTAATTTAATATTATATTTAGTAGCTTATGTCGATGCTACCTTTTATAATTTAATGCTAAAAAGAACAAATAGTTAAAATAGTGTTATAAAAATGTTTACAATGAATAATTATTGGATTTCAGCAACGATTCGTCCAAACGAATATATTGTATAAATAAATATTGAGAAATTTAATCATAACCGAACTAGGTAGCCGTAACTCATCCGTAGCAACATGGCATTTACACAGTCGATTTATTACATGAAATTATTCGGCGCATATCAAAACCCAATCATCAAAGCATTCGCATGCAACTTGAAATTCAAACACATCCGACACGCCCAAAGCCAATAGCTCTCTCTATCTCTATCTCACTCTCTCTCACACACACACCAACTCCCCAGCTTTAAAGCTCGCTGCCATCGAAAAGATTAGTGTCCTCCTGCTCAGTCCACCTCCTCGCCTCCTCATCGAATTGCGCACGAAAAGCAATAAATCGGCCGCTCTCGAATCCTCTTTCTCTCCTTTTCGCCCGCGCGCGCGCGCGCTAAGAATCGTCCGCGAAAAATACAAAAGCGCGCGCGCGACGCGGCCCCGGAATTTATAGCGTCGGGACGCGCTCGTTTTGTATCGTTATTCGAAAGTCCGGCGCGCTACACGCCCCGGAGCGCGCGCGCCGTACAAATGGCCGCGGATACTGATTAAAAAGTTTTTCCTCCCACTCGTACACACACACACGTACATACACGTACCGGCGAGGCCGACGGACATGTACCTTCGATTCACGAGCAGCTCGGGGAGGAAAAAACAGCGGAGAAGCCGGGGGAAAAAGAGCGAGGCAAAAGGAGCAGAGCGAAATAAACGAAACCGAGTGGAGAGAATGTCCTCAGGGTTGGCGCCCGGGACCGGGCAGAAGGAGGCCGCCGCTTTTTTTTCACTCCTATTCTGCCTGTGTACACTCGCCGCCAGCTCTTTTGTTTGCTCCTCGCGCTCTCCTTTCTTTTTTCCCATCCCCCCGCGCGTACGCGGAGAGCGCACTTTTGTTTTCTCGCTGTTTATGCTCGCTGCTATTGCGAGAGCAGCGCGAAAACTCGATGGGAGGATGTGTGGGCGGCCAGTCGCCACCGCGCCGTCATGAAACGAGAATTGAGGGGCGGGGGGTTATATGGTGTGGCCGTGGGGCTGGAAAATACGGGAAATTGCGAAATGCTCGTTGAAGTGCGGTATGTATAATTTTTTTTTAAGGCGCCCGAGAGCTCGCGATTGCTAGATTTGGTGTGTGCAGTTGGCCGGGAGAGTGGCGGATGCGCTGGAACGTTTTTAACGAAATGTTTGCGGTGGGAAGTTTTAATTTTGTTGATGCGTTTGTTTTTTTTTTGCGAATATGTGCGTGACGTTTTTCAGAGAATATATTATTGTATTTTATTTTGAATATTTAATAGAGGAAAAGGTGAAATGTGGAAGTTAAAAATAAATTTGTTTGAAATCGAAATGACATTGAATTATATTTTAATAAAACAATTCTTGTTTTTTAATTCGGTTAATAAATTCGCAAAAAGGAAATCATCTCCAAAATGTATTTTCATAAATAAAGACAAGAATTACTTATTAACTGAGCTTCAATTGTATCCTTTTCATAAAAATTCAAATATCTTATTACAATTTAAAATAGCTTCAGCTAGCTAGAATTGAAAAAAATCATTTTAAATGATGCCAATATTAGCTTCGATAAAACTAACAATATACAAATCCAAAAACAACCTCTGCAAAAAACCATTCTTTCCACAAATAATCCAGTATCACCTTCCGGCATTCACACTCCAGCACCGAGCTCTTTTTTAATCGTTCCGAATTACCAGATAAACTTAATTCGTCCCGATTGTCACGTCAACTGGCGCGCGAGTAATTCTTGCTCAGCCCTCACAACAGCGAAATCCTCATCCCGGCAATCCTCTTACTTTTAATTCAATCCAAGGATAAATCCAGCTAAACCAAAAAAAGAACCCACGCAGCCAAAACCCCATCCCCCTTTCGTTTTTCCAAAATTCGCCTCTCTCAAAACGACCAGCAGCCTTTTTGCCGCCTCCCCCTCGAGCTCCGCGCGCGATTCCCCGTTAATCCGCAACGATACTAACAAACGTAAGCTTGGCCCCCGTGTGTATTTTGTCCCCCCGGCTCGCCTCGACAAGCTTCATTTGGCAGGCCGGCGCTTCAGATGTTAATTAGTGTCCGGCGGCGGGGGGCAGACATTTCGGTGGGACACCGCCATCGAGGGAAAACAGACATATACGCCGAGAGCGCCTGGCTCGATGGACAAACTCGATACGTGTGTACACGCGCCGCGCGTACACGTTTCGTTCGTTGCGCCTCTTGACTCTAGCCGCTTTTTTTTATCCCGGCTGCGCCCGCTGATGTGACACGCGATCGACGGATGACGACGTCCGCGTGGGCGGTCGGCTGTTTTTTTTGCTCCCGTTGCTTTTCGACGAAACGAGCCGATGTTGTGGGAAGAGAGAGAGACGTGTGTGTCTCTATCGATTGACGAGCGAAGATGACGAGCGAGGAGGGACAATTGAAAGGAATTGACTGGAATTCAATGACTGGATTAAAGCGAACGGGCGGCTGTTGCGCGGTGATGAATTTATGTGGAAGCGACGGGTGGATTGGTTTGTGTTATTATTCTCGATTGGTATTATTGCTGATAATTATTCCAACGGCGACGGGGAGTTGGTATGAATTATTTATGTTGTCTAAAATAATGTTTGAAATTTATCGAGGATGGCAGGGAGTTTATTGAACGCATGCGCGTAATTTAATTGCGAACTGTAGCAGTGGCAGAAGTTAGTCGGTGTTTAAAAGTCTGGGGCAATCAGCACGTTGAAGCGTGAAATTCAGGTTACTATTGTAATTCAGTAGCGAGCTCGCTGCTGCGATACTCGATACTACTGCTTTAATTTAAATGTTTAGAATAATCGCGCGTATTTTATTACATTTTATCCGCATTTCAAAAAGTATATAAAAACGACAATTTTAAATTCACCGGCGTTTCTGAATTTCATAATAATTCCACCATTTTTATTCTTCCGCTAATAGCCTGAAAGAAGAAAAAACAAGCTTAAAACAACGAACAGTAATAGAAAAACGGAGCGAGAGATGAACGGATAGTGCACAACAAGAGAAAAATAAAAGCCCTCCACTAATAACACTTGCGACTCTCATCGAGCGGTCAAATGCGCTCTGCGACTGATGAGAGCCGGCTGCGCTCGCGCCGGGCAACGAAAATAAAAAATTTGCAGCGGCTCTCTCCGGACGCAGTTGGCAGCCGGTGAAAAGCAGCCGAGGCTTGTATATATATATCGGTTCGATTTTTGAATCACAAACATTTCTCTCTCTCTCACTGCTGGCGACTTTCTCTCTTTCTCTATCCCATTCGTCAGCTCGATACTTTATCTCGTGTGCTGGCAGCGTGCTTTCAGAATTTTCAGCCCTTTTTTCTGTCAGACGGTGCTTCAATATTTGTTCTGAATGGACGAAATTCATTTCAGCGCGGACTCATAACAAAATGCACGGTTTTTAGCGGGAAATCGCGCGGATCTTTCGGAGAGCATCTGATATTCAATGCCGGCACCATTTCGGGATGATGCGGATTCGGCGTGTTTGGATAGTGCGGATAAGGAATCAATAACGAAAAAAGTAAACGGGAGAGTTTATCGAGCTTTTTGATCTTTGTGTTGGCTATGTAAAAATAGAGCGCATGATTAGAAATGTATTTGCATTGAGGAAGAGGTACAACAATAATATTAGTTTGATTTATTGATCGGCTTATATATTGAAAACTCCAAAGGTATTCCACAGTGAAAAAAAATCATCCTCTACAATAAAAGGACTTAATGGAACTCATACATAAACTAATAAAAGCATACAATAAAACTGATCCCCTCCATAAAACTCCATCCCAAAAATCCTTCTATCAAATTCGTAACACTCACCTCTCACAAATCCACCATTCAGCCACCATCCGCTCTCGGTCGACTCCTCCAACGCCACACATAACCAGCGCATCACAAGACTCTAATCCCCTAGAAATCTTACATGACTCGCTGGATCTCCGAAAAAAGAAAACCCATTAACTAGCCTTCCATACCCACGCGCGCAAGCACACAGCCGTTAACAAAGCCCCTGCGCTCCGTACTCCGAATCCCCCCGGCGAGCTTTCAAGCTCCATCCAGCCGAAGCCCTTTGATCAAAACTGCGCGCGCGAGAGCAAAGAAGAACCGGAGGCGGGGCCGCCGACGCTTTTTGAATAGCGGCCAAAAGTGTCTCGCCGGCCAGGTTAAAGGCGCACCTTAGCGCAGAGGTGTTTCCGGACCGTTGACCGGCTCGCTTCTTCTCTCTCACGGAGCCGCGCCCGGAGAATACCGGAAGCGACAAGCGGAGCGGCGCCTCTCCTCGGCCTATGAATATATATTCGGGCCTCCCGCTGCCTCGGAGATCCGGCGCCGCGGCTACGTGAATTTGCGCTTAGCGCCGGCAGTTAAAACTTTTGCGGACTGCGAAGAACGATTCTAGTTGGGCGATTTGGCTGGATGGGTGGGTAGGTGGGACTGTAACTTGCTGTTCACGGTTTTGTTCTTTTGTCTGGATTTCGGTGACGTAACTGCTCTCGCTTTTTTTAGGCGCTCGTTAGGGCGGGTTTTAATTGTTTCATTGTGTGGGTCGTTCAATCGATGGAAGTTTGTTACAGTGGATTTCCGGTTTTGGAGAGGTAATATGTTGAGTTAGAATTTGATTTGAAGACTTTCGAAGTATTACATTCAGTTTTTTTTTTTTTTTTATTTAGAGTAGACTGAACGGCCCATTAATTCGAAAGAGCAGTTTGTATTATTTGATTGCGTGAAGTTAATGGAGTTTTAAAGCGAGAATGGTAGGGGTAAGGCAGTTATTTAAGCCAGTGATAACTAAAAATTTAAAAGGTAGTTTAATAAAAATTTTATTGCTCGTAATATTTTTTTCTACTTACCTACTACGGTGCTTGGGAAATAAGAAGCTTATCCATTAACACGTTTTATGGACAGAAAAATTCATACGTACCTGGAACAGACAAAAAAGAGTTATGAATTAATAAAATAAAGGAACTATTAATTAATGTTGCAGATGTCTTTCTTAAATAAAGATTTTATCAGTGGTGGGAAAATGAGTATTTTATTTTTAAATACAATAGTAGACGCAAGTACAATAAGTGCTCACTTCGTTTGAGCGTAAACGTCCACAAGAGGTTAAAATCAGTTTATCGCCCATGTATTGTACACAATTCAACGTGCGGAAAACTTCTTTTAATGCACGCGTTTCCGGCCAAGTGTGCGGTAATAGTTATTTTCGATAAAAGTGCGAGAAAGTGATTTTAACCTCGTGTAGACTATTGCGCCCGAACAGAGCGAAGGTGAAAAGGTCACACGAGGTTGAAATTACTTTCTCTCTCGAGTGTCGAATATAATTTTTCCGTACGACATGCGTAAAGCTCGTTTTAGCGCCACGCATTTTTTCCGAACGAGCGGAAAAACGAGTTTTGCACCCGGAGGGCGGAAAAATGAGCTTCTCGCACGCCGAGTCGAAATTGTACATTGTGTACCATGGGTGCAAAACAGGAGATTCCGGCTCGAGCGCGAGTGTGCGAGCTAAATTACGCTAAATTCGCGCTCGAGCTGCGAGCCTCCTCTTTTGCGCCCGCGGTGCACATACTAATTTTTCGATCCTCCAGGCACGAAATTTGGTTGTATGCTTATAAAGCGGGCGCAAAATAGCACATTCCCGCTCTAGTGCTATTTTGCGCCTGCTTGACAAGCATAGAAAACCGAGTTTCGCGTCTGGACGGCTGAAAAATAATTTTTAAAAATAAATGCTTTTTTAAATATTTTTTGTGGATAATATATTTTAAAATATATTATTCATTCTTTGAAATTTTACTTTGCCAGAGATCGGACAAAATGAATTAAAATCTAACACTTAGTTAATTCATTAAGGTACTTAATATGAATATAATCATGACCATAACTTTGAGATATTCTCTTTTCTCCTACTGCAAACTAGTAAAACGTATAAGTTTCATTAAAATCTCGGAAACTTTAACAAAAGTTAACTTATAGTCTCTTCCGGTCTTAATTTTTCATTCTACATAAATTATAAAAAAACAGTATTTTAATGTAAAGGTAAACAAGTATTAATTATTTTTAAGAGCCTACTTTATTTTAATTTTTCATGATTTCAATGGTTTTATATTAAAATATACATTTAAGATTGGAGAAAACAATTTGAATAAGGATAAATAAAAATAATTAAAACTTTACATTTATTTAGATTAGAAAGGTCTTGTTAGAAAAGTTTTGAAATGAACTTAAAAAATGGACTTATATACATCTAGATCTTGTGCGATATCACTTTTAAATAATACTCTTTAAGTCTCCAAAAATAATATAAACTCAATTTTGCAAAACACAGACATAAGTATTCATCGTGGCAATCCATACATATATTTAAGTACAGACATGAAAAGATTATCTTTGAGCGACGATTTAACCGAAAATCTCATCCTCTCTAATCAGTTAACTTTCATCAACCTTCATAACGAGCCCCCAAGCAAGCAGCACGAATTGTTTTCAAAACTCGCTCAGCTCCACAATTTAACTTGCAAATTCGCATCTTAAAACATCTCTCCCGCATTTGCGCTAATTTTCCCTACTTTCATACACGTCGCCAGAATAAACCCTCTCCCGCTTCGCATCCAGCTTTGCGATCCGCATGCATCTCCGTCACGCGAAACGCACCTGTCTCCTCCCCGACCTTCTTTTCCAATGCGCTGAGAAAAAAACATAATTCACGCCCAGCGTCTTTTTCCCGCATACCCAGGCTCGCGCATACACTTTCAGCGCCGTCTCCAGGATTAAGCCCACTTTGGGCGCCACTCGTTGACGGCCGAGACTTTGTTCTAACACTAGCGCGTTGATCGCTCGCTCGGGGATATACGGGGTTAGCCGACTGTAAAGTGTCGCGTCGTCGATGCGCGCGTTGGTGTATATGTATATAGGCGCCTGCTTGCCAGGGTGCCCCGTACGTATGCGTCCGGGGAGAGACGCGGTAATTGATTGCGCGCGCGCAAATTGCTTGATCGATTCGCGGGCGGTGCGCCCCGACGACGCGCGCGCCTGCATAATTCACCTGCTGGCTTGCAGGCTTCGGAAAACGGAAGCGAGCAGCAGCCTGTGAGTAGAAGATGGACTTTTCTTTGGTTTATTTTGGTGTCGGGCGATTGATTGGGTATGTGTGTAGGTGAAGGTAGTTGTGGGGCTGGATTGTTGGTTGTAGTAGGAGCGGTGATTGATTTAATTGAAAACTGGTCGGTTGTCATGATGAGTTGTTTAAAGCTTGATATTTTTTTCGTTTGAAATTTGAAGGTAAGGGACTTGCGGCTGTGATACATTCCGGTATAATCAGTCAAAGTAAATAGAAGCTATGTATAATTCACTTTCAGTTAAGCAAGACGGAGTATCGAGAATATTTAATGCTTCCATTTTGAAGGATTGGGACTGGAATGAATTATGTACAAAGCCGCAAATGACAGATCATGAATGAATATTAATATGTAATGGAAATGATGGCGAACGACCTATCTGGACATACAATTCTTCTTTTAAAAAGAAAATAGAAGGACCACGAGAGTTTTATAAATATATCTTTGTTTAAAGAAATCTTTATTTATTATACCGATCATATATTCAGTTACTTAAAAAATTTTAAAACATGAAAAGTACGAGTATTGCAATTACAGCTAATAAATAATAATCGTAAACTCAATATTGATAGATACATGAATTATTAGTGACCGGTATAAAAGTCTGACAGATTTAGGTCAAACGCGTGAAATAAAACAGAATAATTGAATAGATACATTACGATGTAATGTATTATTCAACATGCATTTACTCAATGAGAGAATTAGTTACATTAATAAATATTTTACTCTTTCCATTAAACCAAAGGATTAACACATTAAACAAATCGAACTATCACAAATTAGTTCTAAACTCCATTAACCATACCTTCCATCTCCCAAAATGAGCCTCGTCGAATTCACATCAACGATCCCCACCGACAACCAAAAACTCATTCTGAAATTCCCCAAAATAAAGGTAAACCGTACGGTGCACAAATCTGCGCACCGAGATTCGCTCGATAACCGCGCTCACTTGTTCCCGGTTCAATTGGATAATTGATGGAGCCGCCGAGCAATAAGCCTTTACTCGGGGATGCTCCGCGTGTTTGTGCGGATGAGAGGAGCGCCCCGGCAATGAAAGGAGCTCCACTCGGCTTCGCAAGGAGGAAAGGGACAGAGCGCATTGAAGCTCCTCCTGAGAGCACCACTCGGCTCAGGAATGCTCCGGTTGCTAAGACAGAAGAAAGCGAAGCGCCAGACAACGAGGAGGGAAGAAAGCGAGAAGGGCAATGACTGATGGCTACGGGAGAAGAGTGAATAGGGGAAGTGAAAGAGGAGGAAGGATAACGAGTGGATGAGAGGGCTGGAATGGAAGGAGAGTATGAAAGACGTGGAGGAGGAGAGCAAGTTAAAGAAAGAATGATGCCTTTGTTTGCCGATCGTCGATGCCTAGCTTCAGCCGTGTTCTCCTTTAAGCCCGAGCTCTAACTCGCAATCTCGTGGTTGACCAAGTAAAGCTTTCAAATTCCACGCCTTTTCCTCTATTCTTGTCCTCGGCTCTCTCCGCTTCCCTATCCTAAATTATTTGCTTTTCGCTCATAACTAAGTACACACCGGCTCTGCCGCCATTCCTTACTTCTTCCTGCTCTTCGGGCTTTATACACCATTCCTATATCGGCCACTTATTCAATCTGCCGATGCACCTTGCGAAAGTAAACAAGTCATTTGTTCGGGCTCTTATATATCCCGATTCTAACCACTCTGCAGAATGTGCATGTAGCTCTCTCCTTCACCGATAAACATCCCTATCTTTTTGAGAGACAGTGCACATCCCTTGTTTTGTCTACGTCCAGAAGTTTACGTTCAGATACGGCTGGAGCCAAAGTGAAACTCAGAGTCTCTCTCGCTCAGTCTCTCCCCCTCGGATATTAATGATGCGCAGTCCCAAAGACACATACACAGAGCTAGCGTACGGGGTAAGTAAGACGCGGCGAAATTTATTGCCGTCGCGCAAGCGCGCACAGCTCTCACGTACAGATGCTACGGGGCTTGAGGAATTCATAAAAGTAATGCGTTCTTTACAGGAAAGTTGTCTGGTGCGCTTTCCATTGTCTGGTGCATTTTGTCCTGGTGTGCGGCCGGATGAATGTTTCATTATTTTAAATGGCAATGTGATCTAATGATATTTCTTTTTTTTTTTTAATGTAAATTTGAATATTGATTACAACTACCAATTGGTGTGACTTTCTATTACGTCTATTGTTCAACAATTCTAATTTTAATGTAATAAATGACCATACAAACCATGTTACAGAAATATCATTGTTGCTTCTCTATTATGTATGCATTACTGTCCCAAAATGATTGTACTTTTCAAACTGTAAATGTCAAAACTGATGATCCCAACTGCTCCAATTCATACCAAGACATCAGACACCATGATAAACTGCTAAAATTAATAGTCCAAGTTCCACGCGTTCCCTCAAAACTCATCAATCTCTTGCATTATCAGCGCCCTTTTTAATTTCCCAACCGCCTCATCATCATACGCTACCGACTTTAAAACGTCTCCCGCTCCCAGGCCCACATACTTTCCCCGATAAACGCTCCTCGTTATTAATTCCTAACGAGCTCCTCCAACTTGTCGAAGCCCCGCGGCGAATCAATGAACATTATCGTAAAAAAGATTTGGAGCGCGCAAAGTATCTTGCCGAGGCTAAGTAGTCCCGGCATTATCGGCGCGCAGCCGCTGCCTCTGCGCCACTAACACAGTTTTTCCAAACCCAGCCTGGTATAAAGGAAGACGTCGATGCAGAGGAGGAGGACAAAGGAAGCCGGCACTGATAAGGGACGCCGGGATGCCTGCTTATCGGACGGAAAAAGTTTCCATCCTCCGTCGCAGCCTCCTTTTACTCGCGCGCTCGTCTTTGAGTCGCTTTCAAAGCGAAAACGCTCCCGAATCGAAAGACGCGCTTCTTATCTGCTGCTGGTTCGGAGGAAGGAAAGCCGAGGCTGATTATACCGAGTTCCTGTATACGTTGGCGATTTTTAAGTCCGAGTTGTCCGAATACTGCTGTGGCATAACGGAAGCTTGCGACGTGTTAGCGAGTCGCAGCAGCAGCGGCGTTAGACTTTATGAGGATCCGCCTGATTAAACAAGTTTAGAGGGATGCAGCTGCAGCAGCGGCGAGGTGGGAAAGTGTCGGGAGGTGTGTTGTTGTTTCGGCGAGAGGCGACGAGAAGTGCGAAGGGGACCGCGGGGCAAAAGTGCGGGGTACGCGAAAATTTGATATTAACTTATGCAGTAAAACGGGGCGACGCGTTTGAAATTCGGAGAAAGTAGCGGAGTGCGATTATGCTGGAGGTTCTTGATGAGTAATAAACATTTTTTGGTCTTTTTTGGGTAAACTTGCGAGTTTGATGGACAGTATTGCAGGTAATGAAAGTGGTAAGCTGGGTTTTAGAGAATAAACGTAAAAGACTTATTTATTTCTGAATATAAATTTATAATATTTTATTATAGTTGTATTTACTAACATAGTGACGGCGCAAGACTCGTTTCAAGAAAACATTGAATATTAATTTTAAAAATTAACATTATTATATTAGTTACGTACATTTATTCATATTCGTTATATCAAAATAATAATTGAATAATTTCGTGATGTTTCTAACTAAATTACGCAAATAGTTAATGTGCTTTAAACGTTAAAAGCGCAAATACGCTAACTGTACCATTTATACCATTGATCTCATTCACTTTACCAACTATTATAAACAAATTAAACAATCACCCCTTTAAACAACAGAGCACGCTAAACCCAAAACTCAGCAACCGATACCAAACAATTTCTAAAACTTACGCCTCCACTCCTCGCAATCCTCCCTGACAAGCTTCAGCTCTAGGGTATCTTACCGCCTCTCCCTCTCACCCTAAGTATACAGGTCGCTTGATACACACGGGCCCTTGCACAGAGAAAGCGGCACCGGCGTAATATCACCTTTTATGCAGCCAAGCGCAGAAGCGCTCAAGCAGATGCACGCGCGGGCGAGCTTGCACCAGTTGAATGAACCCGCCGCTAAGGCACTGCCTCTCCTCCTACTTCCTTGTATATATATACACACTCAGGCGCATTTATAACTGCATATACACGGAGCCAACGCGACTCTGGCAACGCGGTCACTCAAAAATAACGGGCACACCGAGAAACTTTTCCATTTTGTAAACTGCCGCGGAATTAGACCGCTTGAAAGTTTTCTTGTCGTCGCGGGCCGCGCCAGGTGGAATGAAAATTATTGCGGCCCCGCTACGAGAACAACTGCGCTACATGAATGCACTTTTTGATGCTTTTTGTTCTTGGTTTGGCTTTAATTTTTGTATTAGTTGGTATTTCGGGCGCGAGGAATTGTTGCGATATTTGCCGTTTCAATTGGGAAAATTTTGTGTGGGATAAGGCTTGGAATGGCGCGCCGAATTATAAGGCGAGCGGACTTATTTGCGAAGTAGGTCAGTCTGGAAGTAGCTTTTGTTCGTTGAAATTTTCAAGGGAAAATTGATGTTATAATTGAATTTTAGCCAAACAGGTTTGATTAAAAAAGGCGAGGATATATATACATTAGCAAATAAAAATAAGTCAATACTCGGGTAGTTCATACTGTATTTGTGTTTTATAAATAATTTTTAAAATATATGTGTAGTAGTTTTTATAATTCAAAAATTTTGCTAATTATGGAAAATATTAATAATATTATCAGGGCAAGTTGATACATAATACTAGAGATTGTCATTTACGATTTTCAGAGCTTGCGATACTGCGCTTGATGAAAGAGTTATTAATCCGTTCTGAACAGGTACGTAATTATGGCTCAAAGTAATTAAATGCCTTAATTATTTTATTGTCATCCATTCTTAAAATACGATGATTAAACTTTTTTTAACAAAAAGTCGTTAATGAACTTTTTTATAAACGTATATATATTATTAGGTAGATAACTCGATTACCTATTTTTAAAAATTTAAATTTGATAAACAAAACCACTTATTTTATTTTTTTAAATTAATTCAAAAAATTTCAGTCTTTCACTCTATAGGATAGATTTCTCATCGATAATTCTGGTATTTATACTTAAATTACTAACCGACAAAATTATATTATCTAAAGCACCAATTAAAAAATTTAATGATCCAAAAAGTTATGCTATTTATAGATAATAATTTAATCTCAATTAAGATATCATTATATACCTAAATTTATAAATAAGTTCTCATTTTAAAACGCACCCAACATATCAATCCCAAAATTAAATTACTTTTTTTTACCAACGATAAAAAAACTCAGATCCACCTCCAGCGCTCCATATTTATCTCAGTCAACCCCCACATAAATACCGAAATAAGTCAGCTCAATTACATCGAGATTAACCGTCAAAGCGGATTAATCCGCGTGCATTCATTTACTTAGCAAAAACAGGGCCGCGCGTTATCTCCTCTCTCGCTCCGCTTTACAACACGCCATTAACCCACCGCGCTCGCTCTGCCTTTTACGCTTGATAAAAAAGCCATTAAACCAGGCGATCCCTCGTCCCTCCCCCCAATCCTATCTCCCGATCACCAATAATACACTTTTCGAGGCCCCGCCGATGTAACGCGGCTATTTCCGCGAAAGAAAAGTAATAATTCGCGCTGCGCATTCCTAAAATAGAAGCGCAAAAAGCGAGTGCTCTGAGCGCGAATCGATTGCGCGGCAACAATAAAAAGGCGCTCGGCGCTCTGCCAGCTCGGCCTCTGCTGCACACTACGCGCAGGTGTACTAACTGCCTAAAAAAGCGCGCGACGTCTGCTGCTGTCGCTCAGCATGGCGCGCGCGCTCTGTATATTTTCAATCGGGAAAACTCGGCTTTCCCGACCCGCAGACGGCTCCTCGACTTTTCTCAGCGGTTTCTCGTTAGCGCAGCCAGCCAGCGATGGGGAAATGGATTTTTATATTCGGCTACATTGTGCGCTTGTAAATGCCGAGATATATTCTGCATTTCGGAGCGCGCGCGAGGCAAACGGTGGCGTCTCCGGCGAGGGAATCGACAAGTTCAATCTATCAAGTTCGATTTACGAAGTCGCGCGCCAGCGCGCTGGCAGGCCGACTCGTTTTGCGCGCTGTGGAGAGAGACTGATCTTTTGAATTTCTTTGGAGAGTAGTGGAATACTGGCGAGTGGTTGCGTCGTGCTCGTTTTTTGGGAAGCTGGAAGAATGCTCGAAAGTTACTTCTCAGTTAAAACTGCGGATCTTCGGCGGAGTTTCGGCGGAGGGAAAATTGAATAACTTTTTATAGATTTTCTTATGCAAGATAAATAAAATGCGCTTCGCGCTCTGTTAGAGTCGGTTTGGTTAAAGTTACATTTGCTAACACGCGCGTTTACTTTACTAGAGTTTCGAGTTTTTAGATTGTAAAGTAACTTTTTGTATAATTTTATCATGGAGACAGAAAACAAAATGCATCCAAGGTTATATTATTGAAATAAAATAATTCATTGTACCGCTTGATTTTCGTATTCCCCGTAAAACGAATTCTTTGACAAAACGCGAAAAACGTACGCGCATTCGAAATAAAATATCTCGCGACTGACGTCCCGCCGAAATTATTCATTCGCGCATGAAACACAATTCCGCACGACAATCCAGATTTATAAAAAATACAAAAACTCTTTATATTACCAAGTCAGCCCGAAAAGCCGCACTGACCGCGTTACACGACCGCAACTCATAACAAAACAATGAATATCACGCACTCGAATCCGGCGGGCATCCATCTCCCCTGGAAATCCGAACGCGATTACATTATGTTATTTCCTTTTCCCCGGCCACTTTCCCAGCCATGAATTTCGAATTTACGATCCCTCGCCCGCCGCTCGTCTATCTGTCCATCATTCCCCGGGATTTTACTCCTCCCCCCCCCTCCTCCCTTCCGAAACGCGCGTAAATATCTATCGGGCGGTCCAGCCAAGCGTAGCGTCGAACTTCGCCTCTCTCTCCCCTGTCTCTCGGAATTTATCCTCGATAATGGGGATCGGCCTCGCGCGACAATCGCCAACTTGACGAGCAGGCTCATCGATCTTCTGCGCTCTGCCGATGTCGTGTAATGCGTCCGGCGTTTGCTTATCTTTTTACTCGCGCTTTTCCTGCGCTGCTCCGACTTTTTCGCGAGCTTGCGAGCTTTTAGGAGAGCGGCTGGAATTAGAGCCCGAAAATTCGCGAGCATCGCGAAACAATCAATTATCGGAGCTGAAAGAGGGGGGATGAGCGTTCTAATAAAATGGATTACGAGGGGGAGGGAGAGGGCCCTCGGGCGATTCGCGTGTCGATTAAACTTTTGCGCTTGCCAATTTCGAGTGATTCGCTCCGCGGTCGTTTTGTCTTATTTGTTTTGGGCTGCGCTCTTTTTTTGCGATCGCTGCTGGCCTCGCGCGCGCTTATGAATATATTGGCGGATTTTTTCGTTTTGGGTGGGGTGGTGATATAACGGAAGTGGAGGGAGGTGCATGGGAGAGGAGGATAATTGCGTTTTGTTTGTTGCTGAAACTGGTTCACTTTGAGCGATGGGGTTGATTGCTCGCTTTAATGCTTTTGCTGATTAGGATTGGATTTTCAGGTATTATTCGGGATGAAAAGATAATGTGAAAATTTAGATGACTTATACGCTTCATATTTCTTTTTAATATTAAAAAAGTAATTTTGTTTCAAAATGTGAAAAATATTTAAAAATTAAATGAATGTTAATGTAACGAAGATATAAAGAGGAGAAATAAAAATATTGTGAAAAACTTAAAGCTATATATGTGCAAAATTAAATTAACAATTGTTATAAATAAAGCGTTACTACACTGTTTGCAATTTCATCTGAAATTAACATCCCGTACAATCTAAAACTTCTGTAAAGCGATTTAAATACATACTTACACAACTAGTCTGTGCAAATTACACGCAAGCTCGTCCAACTCATTGTTTCATGCAAGCCACATGCAAAATTGTTAATTTTCTTGTATTAAACAAGCAAACGGATAATTAATCCCACAAATTAATTACGAAAAACAAGACATCTCAATTGCACGTATATTTACTTTATAAAATTCAGATCGACTACTACCTAACAGTACATCCGCTGAAATCAAATGAAACCCAGCCACCCCCAAAAAACAGCAGTATTTTTAATTTCCCAAAGTTCAGACTACACAAACTCCACCCGCTGCCACCGGGTTAACTAGCTCGCCGAGCATATATACCAAGCGAGTTATCCATTCGCAGCTATCGCTCGCTTCCGAGCTACACACAGACAGACAGAGAGAGAGAGGACGGGGATCAGCGATCGTCTACTTGGCCGCACGTCGTCGTCACAGCAGCTGAGCTTTCGCCTCGTCGTCCTTAACGACGTTAAGCCCAAAGTTTGTCGCGAGAGCCGGCCGTGTGCATACGCGATGCTGCCGCTACCGGCAATTTACCAATCGGCTTCATTAAATTTCTGTGTTTCCAATATGGCGGCCCTGTGCGCCCGCGGGCTCGGCTCGATAACTCGATCTGCCGGGGGTGGGGCAAAGCTCGCGTGTTGCGCGCTCTCTGCCACAGTGGAGAGCGACGAGTAGGTATTATATATCTGATTATCGGATTATTTCGCGGTTCGCGGGCTGTGTTTTGGACTGGCGGTTTGTAGACTGGGATATAAATTTGGTTGGGCGGGAGGATTAAAAAAATAGTAGTTTTTGAGAAGCGATGGGAAAAGTGATGTGCTGCGGGTTGGGGTAGTAATGAGCGGTATTAGTTTTCGCGTTAATCCAGGCTGGATTGTCTGCGGCTTTAACTGGATATCGAATATTATTAATTACGATTTTCAAGCCCTGGTCGTGTTTAGCCGTGTAACAACAAACTTGACCGCAGCATTAATTTCACTTACTGTAATAGCTCTGCGCTTTCGCGCGTTTTGCGGACGATGCCTACATCCCCGCAGCTTTCGATGATTAATTTTGAAGGCGCGCCGTTAATGCATTTTCAGAATTAAAAATAAACCGAGATTTTATGAGGGGAAAAGGGGGTAATTGAATTATGAATGCGTTAATGCTTCGGTGAATATCTTAAAATTAAGGGCGCGTTTGCGGTCATTTGATCTGATATAATACCAGATTGGACTAAATTTTATATGAGCTTGCTGTTTTTTGAAAATTCTATTGTTTTAATAAATATGTTTATGAGGGAAAGTAATATTACATTTTTTTGCACAGATAATGGCACGTTAATATCCGAATAAAAACAATAATAAAAGAATTTTTCTTTTGAATCATTTTATTAAATTTAATAATAGTTTCTTAATCAATCAACATACTTGACTACATTACAACTATCTTGTCTCAAGGAAATTTTAAATAAAAGTTTAAAAAATTGTTAAGCCTTTTGTAAGAAAATAGGTAGTCCTTTCTATTTTTAACCTTTTAGCTTGAAAATATTTTAGGTAAGACTAAAGATAGATAACAAGCCCTTTTCACGTATGCAATTTTAGGGAAATTTTTCAATAATAGTGTATTTTGATAGTAATTAATTTAAAGCATACTTATAATGATTTTAAAAAAGCTTTATAATACCTAACATAACTTTAAGAAATTCGTTATAGTTTTAAATAAGAATAACAAGTAGTCACATTATCCAACTAACAATCATTCATTGTCTTGAAATTTTGTACATATATTTGAGCATGGATAATAAGCACGAATTTTTAGAAATATATTTACTAACCTAAAGAAAATATCTGTATAATTACATGATACACTAATTAGAAATACAATTTCTAACTTTAAATAAGCCTTTTGTTTAAAATGTTTAGTATTTAATATATGTACAATGTTCCAGAGGAAAATCGGCGATTATCAGTATTTTATACAATTACATTTTACAGCTTTTAATTCTTAAAATATTGATATTGTTATTTATTATGATATATCTGATTAAACACTATTCTTTATAAAAAATTTTAATTAAAAGCCAATTTTTTACCTCAATAATTTTTAAAATGCTTATAGAATACGAAATTATGCATTAATTTGTTTAAAACTTCTTATAATGTAAAATCGCCAATACTGGAAAAGGAAAAGTGCAGCATTTATTATTTGTTTTCCCTTTTTCTTTAGAACTCGTGTTGATTAAATAATATTTGTATCGTTAAAAATTTATTTATGTTTTTAAAATTATCTTAAATAATATTTTAGACTTATGTTACGTACAATATCATTTTTTATGTATTACATATCGTAAGTGTAATTAAATATATGATTTTAACACTGTCGATTATTAGTATTTATCAGACAGGACGGGTGCAAATCATTGAAACTAATAAATATCCCTATATTGAGTTATAAATAATTACATTATAGGCATAAACCATGTCTATATTATCATAGATAATCTGTTCATTTGTTTTTAATTTAACTTCAAATAGTAAAAAATAATTTACTTAAAAATTACGTGATCGCGAATACCTGCTAATTTTGAATGTGACACCCAATAGTATAGATCAAAGAGGAAATCGTTGTCCCACTTTTGTCGGATTGAGCTTTACATGTTCCCACTTTGAAAATGTATTCGTCCCAGGTTCATCTACTGGACTCATCAGTAAGGCTTTGTAGACCCACCCTGCTTTATACAGGAAGGGAGATTAGGGAAGGGCGTATATATATGAACGCCACTAGAATCTAGTCACTTGCGAGACCGTTGTGAGGCCGTAGTAGCAACCCCTATACTTTAGATATTTTATATTTAAGCGTACAGCATAACTAGACCACATGCTGCCTGGTAAGTTGTTTTTGATGTTAAAAAATAACCAAAGTAAAAGTAAAATAAAAACAAAATTAACAAAAAAGAAGAGAAGAAATATACAGACCAGTATTTAAAGCTTTGAATTCAGTTGGTCAAGGTCAAATATTAAAAAAAGCTGTAGAAAATTTTATCGTGTCGAGGACTGCACAGCATGCTAAATTAAAATTGTCGTCCTTGCTAGATTGTAAAAGATCCTTAAATAATGTCGAATCATTTTTTTCAAGAAAGAAATGATTGTTAATTTTTTACCTTAAACGTGTTCAGATATAATTCGATTAAGATTTATCGATACATCAATATACAATAACAGTTCACAAAAATTATTTCCCACCAATAATACAAAACTTTTTCTCAGAAAGCAAGAAGTAAACCATAGTAATAAGAAATATACTACATAATTTAAGTTACTACAACCAAAATCTTCATAATAGAGTTACAATTTACATCTCGCTAATACCAGCACAATCGAGCCTCTAATAGCCAATTTTGCCAGCGCCTGCCGTGTATATCGTCAAGCCAGAATGGTAATGCGTGGTCTCAACATCTGTGGATAAAGGGATTGAGTGGATCATAGTCCAGGATGATGATCATTGATCTCCGAGCTTTAGGATGCCCCGGCGTCGTTGTATTGAGAGCCACACGCGCGCCTCCTCGCACCGATTCGTCGGAGTTATCGATTGCCCTTCCAATCGCGAAGCCAATAGTTCGCCTAGTTTAAGGAGCCGAGGTATTAGGGCGTAACTACGTTGAATTCGGCGTTAGCGGCGCGCATAGTTCGCCGCGTTGAGGCAGCGCACGCCTGGCTTGATGGTTGTTGCAAAAGAATGTGGAGTCGGTGTACACTGGTCACTGCGGTGGACTTGCGAATTACTTGGGCGTGCTTTCTGATGGATAGTTACTCCATGCTGGTGTTAAAGCGAATTCTGATGATAGAATGTGCGTTGGTAGTAGTTCAAACCATTTTTTTCAAGCAAAGATAAATATTTTTTTGATTGATCATTAGCTTTCTTTTTTTTTTTAGAAAAATGGAGCTCTTGTAGTTTTCAAAAATATCTCTTTAATTTCAATCAACTTAATCTATCCATCGCAACGCAGGCGCAACAAACGTATTCAACGCCTCACAAGCATCTGATTCGTATCGCGTGCTTACAATTCAAGCCTGTCTCTCGTCACCTCGTTATACCACAACGGCCGGAAGCAAAACTCGTTTATCACTCCGATGTCATCGCAAATCAAGCCGCCGGCACTTTCCCCACTAAGAAAACCCGACAAGGACTCCATCCTTATTACTTAAGCGTGCGAGTGCGTCCAGCCAAACAGGGACACGTTCGCTTGACGTATTCGGCCTCGAATCACAACGCACAGGCATCCCCAGAGCCTAGCCGTATCCTCGGTCGTGTGTCCATCGGGAAATCATATCCCTCCTGACTCTCCCTGCTCCTTAATGTTGCAACAACACCGCGGCGCGTCTTCGATCGCGCGTGCCTCGGTTTCGATTGATCTATTCAGCCGCACGCACACACAGAGCCTAAATTATATGCGCTGCGGCGAGGGCAATATTGGCATGTAGCGGCGGCGTTCGGCTCCTGACCTAATATGCGGCGCGCGAGATGCTGTACACGCGTGGGCGTCCGGGTATTACATATGTAGCCGACACCGCAAGTCGCGCCGCTAAGCGCACCGATATTGTACGAACAATCGGCTAATTTAGCCCGCGGCCGAAGCTGAGAAGGGATGCATAAGCGGCGCGTATGGCTCGTATAGTGGTGGGTGTGTACGTGAGGTGAGCTTTGCGAATGGACGATAGAATGGAACGGAGGCTCTAATAGCGGGCAGGGTGGAATGAGAGTTCGGAGGAAAGAGTGTAGCGCTGGAGATACGGTGAATCGGTGCACTTGGGGGGTGCACTGTGGATGCTGGACTGGACTGCGTGAACGTGATTACGGCTATCGGTGAAAAATCTGGGGCTGGGTGTTCTGGAATTGGAGATGAACGAACGACGATCGTTAGTGGACTAAAGTGGAAACTAATATTTCCTGTGAATTGTTCCGTTTTTGTTAATGAAATGAAAATTATGATCATTTGCTAAGCAAATTTGAAAATATAAGTTGATCAGTCATTTGATGGGAAGAATAAGGGATAAATAGTGCACTTGACTGGTTTCTATAATATTAATAATTCGCTAATTGAAATGGAAAGTTTTAGATCCATTATTTGTCAGAAAAGATTATTTTAATTGGTTTTGGTCTTTTTCAACCTGTTGATACTGCGAATAATGACTGTCAAATTTGAATTCAATTTTAATTCATTTTGGAAGTTTTTTACTTTTCTTCATCGTCAATACCTTAAATATTTCATGATCGAAATCTGAAAAATCTTCAAAATGATCATTGACAAATTCATGAATAAGCATGTAAGCACCCTAATAGAATATTGAATATGCCCTAATTAGGATCTAACAAGGTTGCTTCATCACTAATATATTTATGACAGTTGGTTAGATCCTACTTAACCTATCAAAATTTCACCGTTCAGGTCTAAATAATCAAATTTCTACTAGAACATGAATCTTGCATGAGTAAATTTTGGTTTTACCATCCTCATCCCAAGTATCATTCTCCCACATGCAAAATCCACAAGCAGCTTATTCCGCGCGCATATTTACCCTCAGTGCCCATAAAAAGAAAGATAGCAGCGGCGATAGGCAGCGGAGCTTATAAACACAGCGGATCAGAGGGACCCAGGAGATGAAAAGGCCTCATTTTCTCGAACAAGAGCGAGGGCATTGCAAGCGAGACGACGACGGGCAGACTAGGGGGGACAGAGACCAAGAGTAAACGCGTGCTCGCGCGAGAGAAAGGCGCAAGAGAAGCCAGGCGTGATGTATAGAGATAGCAAGGCGCAGATAGCACGGAGAGACGAGGAGGAGGGAAACGTTCATTAATAGGGGGATGTTCGAATGCCGCCCTACACACTGGCTGCGGGGGAGAGGCTGGTCGAGTCGGGTCACACGCAGGAATGCAAAATGCAAATTAGATAACGGTGGCGTGCCCCCACCACCAGCCCCGCGCCCTTCGCTCCTGCGAGAATGGTAATCCAGGCGCGGCGGAGCTCGGATTCGTGTAGCTTATGAATCATGATGCGGGGAGAGAGTACCGCGCGCGCATCTTATCTTTCAAGTGATTAGACAAAGTTGTAATTGACTTTGACTCGGGCTCGGGTCCGCTTATTTATTTGACGTATTAGGAGCTTCTTTATTGCAAGGAAGGATGCTGATATAGTGTGCGAGGGTAACAGTAGGTGCGGGGCTCAAAAAGTTAGATGGGAATTGGTTTAAGAGACGTTAGAGCAACAGCAAGACTTTGAGTAATATGTAAAGTTTGTGAAAATACCGTTTTAATTTTGATTAGTTGTTTAAAAAATGTTTAAACTTTATGTAATTAAATGTAATCTACCAGGCATGTAATATACCAGAAATATTACATCCAAGGTCTTTAATATGCTAAAGTACTAGATGCCTGCTCTGTAATTTTGCTATTTATACAGACGAGTATGTACCTATGTATGCAAAAGTTATAATTTCAAATTGCATAATAAATTCTTGAAATACTTTTTTCTTAAAAATCTATTCAGCTATATAGAACAGCCATCATACATTACATCAAAAGACACGAAAAGAGAAAAACGAAATTTAACGAAACAAAAAATAATTCCATTCGCTCGCAAGTGAAACACTTTCCGCGCACAAAACGCGCGCAAAGAAAATCCGCGCGCCTTTTGATCACCAGAACAGACGTAAATAGCCGTGGTGCTCAGACAGTTAAGTGAGCCTCGCCAAAGAAACCGTTTTTAACGAAGGAAGCGCCGTTTATTCCGATGCAGTGTACATTCCCCGACTAACTCAAAGCGCGCGTAATAAGAAACTCGGCAAAGTATACACCTACGTTTATTATAGTCCCGCGCGCGAGTCCCAGGACACAAAGCGCTACAACTCACGCATACGACGAAAGCATAAAGCGCGAAACGTCGTCGGCGTCTTATATGTACAGGCCCCCGCGCGAGCAAACGACTCGGAGCAATCCCGTAGAGTCGTATCTTTCTCGTCATTTTCCTTGACTTTGAGCCGTGGGGGGCAGACTTTGAGCGCGCCGTTCAAAGAAAATATTAGGATCGTCTTGTCACTCTTGCAGAAAGTGGGAGCGAGGGATTCTAGGCGCAGCCATTGAGAGTGTTTACCTCTACGCGCTAGCTCTCTCTCTCTCTGCTTGCACTGCGATGGCTTCCACTTTTTTCCCATTTTTTTTCTCCCGCGTTTCTTTCCGCGCATGCATCCGTAGTTCTTGCCGAGCTTTTCCCTTTTTTTTTTATATCGTCGGTTATTTACATATGCATCGCATTTATTTTGCCTTTGACGTGCACTCCGCGGCCTCGAGTTTTTCTCTCCGTTGTGAGACGCGCGCCGAGCGGCAACTAATTGAAAGTTGAAAGTCGTGTTCGAGTAAGTTTGCCTAACAATTTGAGCGATATTTTTTGAGTTAAGTCGACTAGCTTGAAGTTAAACTTTTTACTGCAGGCTAATGGAAATGAGTAAATAAGTGAGCGAGCTGTTTGTTTTCAAACAAACAGCTGTCACGTTCCGTTTAATAATTTTGATGCGACTGTCTCAACTTTGCAGAGTCAGAGACTAGTTTACCTAGACAGTGATATAAAAGAAATGTAATATCTGAAAAGCAAACTCGAACCGAAGGCGATTGCAAGTCGTAGAGGAGTACTGCAACCACAGGAGGTTATAAAGGTTTAATCGATCATAAGAGACATACCATTTTAAATATGCATAAGTATGTATGGTCAGTTTTAATAAAAATATGCGTATTAAGAATAAACCACATAAGATTAAGATAATAGATATTTCAGATAATATATTTTATATTTGATTTTAAAATATAGAGAAATAATATTCACAATACTGACCACTTTTTTTACTTTTTGTGCGCTACTCTATTTTGTTATCCACGAATCTGAAAATGATCTTTTTACGCTAAAGTATTTTATATTAAATAAATAATTTTGAAAACTGCGTATAAAATCGAACTTTTCGAACTTCATTTGGGAGAGAATAGTTATTTACGACACAAATGCGGTAAAGTGATTTTAACCTCGTGTGGACGTTTATGCTCGAGCGAAGCGAGTGCGAAAAGTTTGCAAGAGGTTAAAATCACTTTTATTACACACCCGACCGAAAAGACCAACTTTTGTCCCTGAAATACGGGGCGAAAGTAGCATATTTTACCCTAAAATTGGATTTGCGGGAAAAATGGCCATTTTTGCCGCTAATCTGGATTTGCGAGAAAAATGACCATTTTCGGCTGATTCGACTGATTACGGCCCTTGCTTCGCTCGGGCAGTAAACGCACCCTCGTGAAAAATATTCTTGATTGGGCAGGAAATTCACCCGCGGGAAAAATCTGCTACTTTTGCCCCTTGTTGCATAATGTACTATATCGTCCATGTATCACGTACGCGTTTCCGACCAAGCGTGCGGGAAAACAAACTTCCCGCACGCCGTGTGGAAAAATGATTTCATCTCTCATAAAATAATTTATAATAAATTTTCGCACGTATATCTCACAGCATTTATTCATAGTTGGTGTAAATTGCATTTAAGGATTTTGCAAAATACGTATAGTGCTACTTTACGCAAATTTATTAAATTAGTATTTTTCGTAACAAGGGCGTAAAGTTTCACACCCACGTGTGATTGCCGTCGGAATCACACGCGGATAAGAAGTGAACGCACATGTTGCGAACAATATTTTATGATATCATTATGCAAAATGTGTAAAGTGCAACTTTACGCATACTATATCATAAAATAATATATTATTCATCATCTGCACAATAGGAATTCAAAATTTTCTACTTTGCTATCTTTGTAAGTACATAACTTACTATTTTCGCTTGCTACCAACTTTTTTCGCACTCTCGTATTCTCTTAATCTTCTGTGTAAAAAACCTCATTGTACTATAGCTTTGAGATCAAATAAATGTGAAAATTGTGCAAGAGACAAAAAATATATTTATTATCGTTTTATTAAAACATTTACGACTCTTTTTCTTCGGTCAGTAAACTTTTATTCGTGTTTTATCTTTTACAAATTTCGTACTTTGTAATGTCAATGGTATGCGCATACATTCACAGACTTTATACGAACTGTAGCAGATCTACGAGATTTGTTTTTACTTAAGCGAAATTCCGTTCATTGAATTTACTTTAAATTTACATGTAGTTGTCTAGTTACTTTCTAACATAAATAAAATTTAAAATTGAGGCTAAATTTAACGTATTTTAAAATGCTGCAACTTAATTGTTCTTATAAAAAAATTAAATTAAACTTTACTTTTTCGAGTATTTTAATTAATTTACTCCCCTATTCTATTACCAATTATACCTCATATCAGGAAATTCAAAATCACCTTGTCAATCAATAACCGATGCAACTAAACGTTTAATTTATGGCAGTTAATAATCGATCAGGATTCTCCTCGATTTGATTTAATAAACTTCGTTTCGGAATTGATAAAAATAAAACCTATACTATTTGAAGTCCACCTGACAAATAAATAGAGCAACTAAAGCTTCGTCAAATTGGCGCAGAGCAAGAGAGAAAGAGAGAGAAAGAGAGAGAGAGAGTGAAAAGCGCGCCTGCAGCCGCTCATCGACTTTAAAAGAATATCCCGTACGAGCGCTTCGTACGTTCTGTCACGTACGTATTCCCGGAGCGCGCGTGGGGCGAAATCCAAAAAAGTTCAGAATGCAGTCTGCGCGCGCCGAATAGACTGCAGCTCGCTACGCTCTTTCTCTCTCGCTCGCCCTGTCTACCCTACAGACCCAGAATACGTATATACGCGGGAGCTGGCCTTTACTCGCCTGCAAAATTCGCGAATTTCTTTACATCGAATCTTGAGAGCGCTCTTTTACAATACGTCACCGGAGCTGACTTTTCGTCGCGAATTGAAGAACGAAACAACGAATGAGGAAATAGGTGTGACGGAAAGTCGAAAACGGATTTTCTGAAAAAGCCAAGTCCCGTGAAATATTTTTTTTTTCTTATTAACTCATAAAAAGTGCTGCCGTGCTAAAAAGATAGAAAACAAGGATATTTCAAGTTTTATTCTATTATGATAGTTCAATTTTTTTAAAGTAAATATCAAAATATATTTTTGTAATAGTTTTTTTCATAATAAATATTTCCAAATATCCTCATCATTATTAGCAATAATAATGACATCAGTGGATTTATTTTATAGAATGATTATATGGATGCATATCATTAATTTCTGAATCATGAAATCAAACATGCATATTAATGTACGGAGAGTAATTATATAAACAAGATATTTTATAATATAGTATTATTAAATAACTCTAATCAAGAAGAAATATTTATTAGCTCAGTACATTTATTAATTAAAGTAACCTAAAAGCTGTAAGCAGGGGTGGGCTAATTCAGTATTTAATTCTTTAGATACAAATTCAAAATACATTTGTAAAATACAGTATTTAACATACTTTTTAAAATATAGTATTTTAAATACTTTAAAATTAAAAAATGTATTTCAAATACATTGATATAACAAAAGTATTTTAAATACATTGATACTGCAAAAGTATTTCAAATACAGTATTTAAAATTCTGTATGCCCATCCCTGGCTGTAAGAAGTATAATGCACAATTTAACAATTAACAATGACAAAATCTAGCCGAATAAATCCCCATATAGACACAAACATTTGTTTTCAAAAAACTTGTCACTCGAATTCGCTCGCATACATCTAATGAAAAGAGCTCGATTTCCAAACGCCAGCTCTCCCACTTTTCACCTCTCTCCCTTTTTAACCTCGCGTTTTTCCAGCATTCAAGCGGAGCGCTCACTAGCCAGCCGAAACTCAGCACCTGATCCAGATATTTCATACAAATCAATTACCCGCCCCGTCAATCAAAACACACACCTCCGCGCGTTCCTTCACGAGCGGACCTCGACAAAAAAAAAATAAAACTAACGCACGGAGCAAGAAAAAAAATGAACTTCCATATTTCAACTAGTGCGCTCCACCGAGAGCGGAGGGCAACAATTGATAGAGCGAATTGATTCTCGGGCCAGCTGCGAAAAACAGATATTCGACACTCCGCGATACATGCCAAAAGCCGCTCAGCCGTACATAAACACACACACATACACAGACCGGCTCACAGTCGAGGAATCGAGCGCCGGAATTTTTGCCGAGTTCGGGCACGCGCTTGATTTATCGGGCTCGCGCGTGGAAATATTGGCCAAGGCAGCGCAGTCGCGTCAATATTAATCGGGCAAGGCCGCCGCAAAACCACCACGGGGGCCAACTTCGCAGGAGCAGTCGCCAAGGGACAGTCCGGCGTGTAGGTACGTGAGCTCCGCGGAACTCTCGGGCCCGGAGTTCGCCGGCAAAGTGGGTCGGAAGCGCGCGCGCTGCGGTGTATATAGAGAGACGTCGCTCTCTCACTGGTAATTCCGCGCTTCGAAATCGTGGGATTTTGGATTACGTGTAAAAGGGGCAGGAGAGACGAAGAGGATGGTTAGGGGAATGGAGTCCGCTCGGACGCGACCAAACATCGATCGTATAGCTCGACGGCTACCGCTGATGGTAATAGTCGGCGGGGGGCTCTACGTGTAGGGCTTAACTTGTCCGTGGAGAGAGGCTGGCAGAGAGATAGAGAGAGGGAAGAGTATCGGTATTCGGCCGAGCGTTGAGCCCCGAAGTTTTTGAATGCTATCGGAAACTTGTAATTTTGAGCGATAAATTTCTCATTGGCTCGCCGGCGCGTCCGACCGTGCATTGAACGTTTCTACTTGGGCTATCTGACTGAGGGGGAAATGCTGAGCGGTAAAGAATTTCGATGGACTTGGAGTTTCCGAAAAATGATGCCAAGTAGCGAAGAATTTGTTAATACTGGAGCTGGAAGTTGTTTTTGGATTTTAGTATGGAATTTGCGCTTTGGTTTCGCCTTAAGTTTTCAAATATACAATTTTTAAATTTTATAACTGTAATAAAATTTATGTCAAAAAGTCTGATAATAAAAAATATTTCCTTTTTTTTTCAAAAATAGTGTCGAAACTTTAACAAGCTTGTAAAATCCATTTTTACAAATTTTTTTCCGCCCTACATTCTAACTACTCCAAAAAAACTTTCCAAATTCAAATCCTCCAATTAAAATTTTCGAATTCTTCAACTTCAAAAAAAAATCAATCAAACCCACCCGAACCTCCGCTCTCTATCGAAAACCATAAACTTTCCGAAATCCTTTCGGACACTCCAAAAAAAAAAGGAAAAAAAAATCAATCGCACAAAATCGATGCGGCCAACCAACCCGCCAGCCCGCCAGGCTATTCGCGCTATCAGTCGCGGCGCAGCACTGTCACTGGGTGACTAAGTTCCCGGGACCGCAGCAGCGGCCCGCCGATAACTACAGCTCCCGCGCACCTCCCCCGCAGCCTCCTGACAAAAGTGAAATCCCGTCTTCGCGGTAACGACCCGCTCGCTATAATAGCGGCGCGCATTCTCGGCTTGCATCACGATTTTCGCGAAATGCAGCTGTCAAAGAGGAAGGGGGGGGGGGGTGGGTAGAGCAGCTGCGTCGATACGATGATGTCGGACGCGGAGCTTTTCCACCAGACGGACAGGATTTTCCGTGCCGGCGAGTCCCGGGGAAATTGGAGCGCGCTAGCTGCTCCGCTGCTTCTTGCGAGGAAATTCGCCTGTCGAGGGAGGTGAGAGAGAGTGGAGCTCTCTGCGTGCGCTCTCGGCCCTGTCTAATTAAGAAAGTGAATCGAGGCGCTGATTCGATTATCGCTGATTATTTTCGGTCGACGCGTACTGAGAGAGAGAGAGAGAGAGAGAGAGAGAGAGAGAGAAAGAGAGAGATTTGGAATGCTGCTTAATGAGACTGTGCCAGTACGCTTTTACATTATAAATATCGGTATACCGATTACGGATTAGAAACAGATTTTTCATATTCAAAAAGATAATTTTAGTTTTTCAAAAATTAATAATCATACACTAGTATAAACTAGTAAAAAAATATAAAAAAAGGTTGAGTTGCCGCATGTCTGACCATGCTTGGATCGTTCTACTTAGTCAATGTAAACGAATGCTCTCATTTTCAGCAGTAATTGCCTTTAGTTTACCTCTTTCACAATAATGTAAGTTCTACAAAGTATAAATTGAATGTGTACTTGCAACAAGCACATAGAGTTTTCATGGAATATTCAATTTGTGTTTGTGAACGTTATTAACAGACGGCATTCACAAACATTAGCGACATGAATTTCCTTGCTGCAAGAGTAATAACTAAGTAAGCGATTAAATTATTCACGTTATAACGCATTTGGAGAAATCCAGGGATTTAATGCATAATGCTGAAAGGTTCGCAGCGTCTAGTCCGCTGTCCCATGGGTCAGTGCCCTTCATCTTTTACTTAAATCATATTACATGAGAGTAAAATGGATTATATCTTGTTTTGTCGTATTTCGTCTTTCCCTTTAATTGCAGTAACAGTTTTGTGAATTAACAAAGATAAAAAAGAACCTTAAATTAAACCTCACTTAAAAGTTCATATGTTATAGCAATGGAAACATTTTAAATGGACGGTTCAAAAATAGTAAAATTTTCATAAGTTCCTTTGAATTAATACAGGGTATAGAAATCGTACATTTTCAATACCACAAAGCTATACATAGTATGGGAAAATTTATATCTCAAACAAGCACAAACTTTTCCCATAAATTTTGCAAATCTTCATTCGTCATAACGTACGCCCGATCAAATATGCAGGATCCAATTCGACAAAAAACACAGTCATAACAAAAGCACTCCCCAAACCTGCAGCAATCTATAAACCGACCCTAGACAACCACCCTCCGCTAACAAAAAAATGATACCGTCCTCCCCTCGCCTGTTAATCCCGCAGCTAACTTAAACCTCCTAAGCAAGCCACCGGCGGCAGATTATAAACGAAACGACCAAAGACAGAGGCGGCGTCGCAGCCGACGAGCATTAAATATTACCAAGCTTCGGCTCCGTTACACAACACACGAGAGCCACACAGTGGGCCCAGCTCAGACTTGATCTCTCTCAAAAAAAGCGCCGCGCCAAAAAGCCGAGCGTAGCACTCCCAGCGGCTATATATTAGCCGTTTCTGTTTCCGCGCAAAGTACACACGCAGCCGCCCCCCACACATGCATACATACATGCCCCGGCTTGTATGTATACACGCGTCGACTCTGCGCCGGCCGGAAAGCCTTTTCGCGTCCCACGGCGTCATGAAATATTACTTGCCAAACAACGCGAGACGTTTATGGGCGACGGTGGCCCCCTGAAGTAGGGGGCGGCTCTCTCCCTCTCTCTATAGTCCTGCGCTGGCCGTAAAGGGGGCGCGAGAGCTGTACTCCCTCTCTCTCTCTCTCTCTCTCTTTCTCTCTGTACCTTAGTTACAGGCGGGAGGGAAGGAGAGTCGTAAAAAATGTACGGCCATCCCATTGTCCCCCGGCAGACTGCCTGGCAATGCTCTCTCTCTCTCTCTCTCTCTCTCTCTCTCTCTCTCTCTCTCTCTCTCTCTCTCTCTTTCTCTTTCTCTTTACCTGGTGCGTGTACGCGCGAGTTTAGCCTTGAGAGCGCGCGGGCGCCTATTTTATGTATACACGCGGGGCGTTACACGTGTGCAGTTGCCGCGGGGGCGCCGGATGGCTTGGCTGGAAAATGGAATCTAGCAAAGATTCATAAACGGTTTAGAAAGAAATTGCGAGGGAGGCGTGCGCGAGAGTGGAAAAATGCCTAGAGTCGTTTTCTCTCGGCGGTGCTTTTGAGACTTTGCAAAAAGATTTTGCGAATCTATTGTGCCGGGGGTAAATTTGAAAGTATTATTGTTATGAAAAGAATATTTTCGGGTTATGGGTTACGGGTTGGGGTGGCAGTTTTAGGGGCGGTTTTGTATATGTGGATTGGTTTCCGTAATAGATAAAAGAGAATCCGGATTTTCTTAACGGGTTCGATTTTTTTTTATGCCGGTGGAATAATTTTGCAGAGGTCGCAGAGAAATCTCAATGTATATGGGTGATTCCATCGTATCAGCCATATTTTGCATCTATTATAGGATCTTTACGTGTTATCTGAAAACATCATTCTAACATTTTAATACACATATATTCAAGTTTATCTAAAATTATGAAAAAATTTTAAATGCTGATAGACTATTTTTAAAATAAGGGAAACAGAATGAGTCCTTAAAAAAATGTATTATATAATTACTCTCAACTCTATATTATTAACTTTAGATATTATAATGTAAATTTTTTATAGTTGCCGGTTAAAATTATATTAATATAAATGATAATCAGATCAAATAATTAAAAGTTTAAATGTATTAGTATTAACAAGTAGGCTGATAATTTTTATAAAAAGCTGTTAGAGTGTTGAAAAATGTTTTTAAATAGCAGAGCAGACAAAAAATTTTTTTAGTTTATTAAGTTAGTGTGTCATAAAATAATAACTTTTTAAATATTAGCATTGCAACAGTTCATAGATTTAAACGGATTTAATATATTAATACTAAAGTATCTAATCAAAAAGGCAAAAACTCTTCACTTCATTAAGTAACAAAATACGATTCTAAAAGCCAAGACTAATAAGATTAATCACGTAACGAGTATCAAGTGCAAACGAAGTCGATTCCATGAAAATTAGACAAAATCGTAACGAGGAAACAACAAATTAAAAATAGATGATCCCGCATACCCTTAATCATTGTTCTTCCGAAAAGTGTATATGGACAGAAACTGTCCGAAATTGTTTGCTATTATTCCTACTTTAGTCTACTAAATAGTAGATTGGTCTTTAGTATATTTAAAAGGTTATGCTGAAAAATTAAAATTTCGATCATGAACGATCCAAATCTGATTATCATTTAATATAATGATGACATACCGTAGAACATACAAATAGTAGATATACAATATTACAAATAGTCAAACAGAATCAAACAAGCTCTCGGAAATTAGCAGACTGTATGTGTACTGATAGAAAGGTTCATTAGGTTCAAAATCACAGACTCAACTGTTAAACATGAATTTGGATAGAATCAAATATCCACACTCTTTATCAATGTAGGAACGAATGACTAAGCGTAGATATTAACAAGTACTCACATACATTCATTTTATGCAAATACTGCACAGAAACGGGTTTTCAAATGAATTATATTATTATTATCATTATAATGTTCGTTTGATCCAAAATAGTGCGTGAAATCTAATTTATCAAGGGACGCGGTAATTACTTGAAGGCAAGTATTAGTTAAAATGAGTTTATTTTTACTCTCCATGAACAAAAGTATCTTCTAATTATAATAAATTTTAAAGCACTTTCAGTACTTAAAAAATATTAAAAGTTAAAAAATCTTTTCAGTTAAATTATAAATCGATCTGCTCATCAACAACTTTTTCTGTCTTAAATGCCTACACGTCCATTGCTCTCTAAATAACATTAGTTAAACTTTAACTATTATCAAATGCTCCTTTCAAACCCCGCAAATTATTAAAATCGCAGTTAATCCCTCCTTCACCCTTGCTCCTGCCAATACCCACAATACAACAAAAAAGCTCCTCAGCCAGCCAACCGTACCTGCCTCCAAAGCAGACGAATAAAAGAACCCCACAGAGCAACGCATCCCCCTTTAACCCACCCCATTGATCATTTTCATCCCAGTGGCAACAGAAGGCGAAGCCGCATGCTTTTGCTGAAAGAACCGCGGGCATTCTATATTTAAAGCTCGCGTGTCGCTCCTGTCAAGCTCACCTGCGCGCTCCTTTCTATATTGCGGACGGCAGGGGGATAAAAATAAGAAAGCCCGCGCGCCTAGTGCGTGTGTGTGTGGGTGTGTGCGTGCGCTTACACATAGGGCCAATGCGAGACGCGTAATGGGAAAATATGCGCGCGAACCCGTTCGCGTCGTCGCACCAGCGGGGCGATGTTTATTTTAGAGAGGGGCGCGAGAGAGGATGAAAAGCGAGCGAGGGAGAGATGAAAAAGGTGTGCTTAGGGGGCGGGAAGAGGAGGGTGGGGGAGGGGTGTAAATAATTTATGGATTTTATTTCGTTGGAGTCCGAGGCTCCGTGAGCGGAAAAATGCATAAGATGACTACGCTCTGTTTTGGAATGCCGCCCTTTTGGGCTGGGGCTGAATTTTTCAAATTAAAAAATGCGTGTTTTGGCGCCGAGAGTGCTGAAAATTTTTAATTTTATGAGGATGGTAATGTTTGTGTTATGTATCTTCCAAGTTTACGGCATGTATTTCAAAATAAAAATGAGATTAACTCCGCTGTAGGTTGTTATAAATTATATATCAAAACATAAAATAAATTATAATTAAATACTGATTTATAAAAGGTACTTATTTTTGATATTTAAATTATTATTTCGGTCAAAAATTAAATATCTTCCTGTGTAAGTTAATTAAAAAGTAACTTTTTTTATAATATCACATACTACTATAAACGAAGCTGTAACTATTAGAATTATTATAGTTTTAGTACAGAGTAATATTCATATATTTATAAAAGTTAGCATTATAATTGTTATAATAATTATTATGCAGGTAAAATCATAAGCTACTTCTTTTAAAAGGCGATTTGTATCACAAAAACGTTTTATACGAACAAAATTATTAACGTGCTTTAGAAAATAAATTAGGTCTAATAATTGAAATTTCATATTCAACTTCCAATTTTAAAAGTGTTTATGTTATCGCTTATTAAAAAAGTTAGAAAGTGCCTCTTTTGCTCATACGTATATACGCATTTGTTTTTTTTAGTTTTATCCTGCTTTCGGTATTGACGTATCAGCTATCTGAATAAGAAACGGCAAGTGATCGAAGAAATCCCAGTGGACGAAGAAAGTTACGTAGGACCTTGAATTACGTACTCTATTTGTGAAATTTCTGCTGAATAAAATATCAAGGTACGCAGGGTATGCTCAAGTTCATCTGAAATGTTTTAACGTATGCATCAATTCTCCCGGGATCAATCTCGGTTGCTAAAATAACTCTTATCTATTTTCAGAAGGTAAATCTACAGTGTAATTTAATATCAAATATTTCAACTAGCTTATTACGTTAACTTATAATTTAAATAAATGAATAAATGGATTCTGCATTAGCCCTTTGATCTACTATTCAAATCTAAACATTTGTGCAAGAAATAAATTTTATTATGCATACAACAAAATTTAAAAGCACATGTTACATGGAGTTCTACTTACTTAAAAAATAAAATCATAATAACAATTTCAGTTACTTTATACACACAGAACTACCCGCAGAAACCATCCAATTTCAACTATTAAATCTAATTACTACCCGCAATCCAAAAAATATTTTACGTTCAAATTTCCAGCTAGTAACGAGCTGTTTAAAACTGCAATCTCATCTCGAGGCCGCATAAAAAATTGATAGAAAAACAGGATGTCTGGAGCGCCGAGAGAAGAAGAAGCTAGTGCGCGGGAAAAGCAGAGGCAGAGAGTGCAAGTGAGTGTATATATACAGCGCGAGAAGAACCCTCGGACATACGCTCGCATACTTATAGGTGATCCGCCGCGGGTAGGGTGGGTTATCGGAAACGAATCTAGCAGGCATTCCCCGGTGAATCGCGAGACGTGCCTTGGAAGGCCGCACAAGATGCCAGGAAGCCGGAGAAAATTCCAGCTCAGGGAAAGGTTAATAAAGCGGCTCCTATTTCTGCGTACCGCGAGCAGCCACTTCGCCGATGACTTTTCTTGCTCAACTTTTGCGTGGCTGAGGTACGAGCTGCTTTTTTTTTGCTGCGAGTAGTTTTGCTTTCGACGTTAGGTTATATTATATTTTTATCGAGTGAAATTGTAATTTTAAGAAACGATTACAGAATTATCAAATTGCTTTTTTTTAATTTAAAGTGAATGTGAAATGTGTAAAACATATTGTAAAGCGTAAGATTCGGTATAATGATTTAAATATTGACAATGAATTATTTACACAGCATAGTTCAGTTTTTACTCGACAAATGAGTTTAGAAATCACTTTAATAAAATCCTGCAGATAAAATCGGTTTAAAAGTCGCAAAAAAGTCAATCGTAAACTTTTTCTAATCATCCTCTAAAATTAATAAAGTAAGTTTAAAATATATGCATGACTTTAGTGATAAAAATTACATCTTTACCTGAAAACGTGGAATATACCTTCAAAATTCGACAAAAAAAATCTTCATTCATACAATTGCGTATTAGCGCTGACTATTACTTAAATTAATTAGGACTTTTTTTCATAAAGTTTATGCTTGTACAGTTTTTATAACCAACAAAGTAGATAAAAAGTGAACAAAAGTCAGAAAATATAGCACCATCTTTTTTTGGCAAAGCGAAAACTAGCTCCGTTATATCTTCCTACCAAAAACTTCAAGTATGCAGCTGCTAGCCAGCTTACGACCTGTTACACACACGAAAAAAGTAAGTTTGGTTCTGTATTGAGCTTGTTACCTAGTATTCGGAAGATTGACTTTTCTAAACTTTTTGAAACTTCAATTCTGACAAAATTCCAAGGTTGAAAGCACTAAAGTTTCAAAGTTACGAAAAGGCTTTTAGAGCTTCGTATTAAAAAATTCGTAGTAAATCGCTTCTATCGCGCTCAGTCTTACCTTTTCAAAGCGCGATTCACTGCAGTATTTACTTTTTAAAAGAGCAACAATCTTGTACTTTAGAAAAAGAAATCAAAAGAAAAATTTAATAAAATGTATTGACCAATACCACACGTTTGAAGTAAAAGTATATCAATTGTTTTTAAGAAGTTAAATATTGTAAAAAGATATTTAAAGTTGTTAAAAATACGTACAAAGCTATTGATATTTCACTAAACATAAATACTTTCTACTGAAATAAAATTCGGAAAATATAAAAATAAATTTTGAGAAATTTAAATGGAACTAAAAATAACGATGTCCTCAGTTGAAATGATTTACATTCATTTACAACAGACTGCATGACACATATTAAAACTGAGAGAACAACATGGTTTTAAGAAAACAGTTCAATGGTAAAAGCTTAAAAGTAGACAAAATAAATCAATATTTTAGACTATTAACGTATTAATTTTGAATTCTAAATTACTGCACTAGCGTATATGTATTATGAGTTGTTTAATCCCTTAACCGTTTTCTGTACAGTAGTTCGAGACTATCCAAATAGTTAATCCTTATGCCTCCCCCCTAACTCTACCTCTTTCTAAAGTACTACTTCTATAACTAAATCCTTCCATAAGTACATAAATAGAAACTTTTAATACTTTAGCTTAGTGCATAATGTGAACAGCATAGTTCAATATAAATCAGTGCATAAGGACCTGGTAGTCAATCATTATTTGCATTTTACATAGTTTTTCAATTATTGAATTAATGATTTTAAATTTTGAAGCACTTAGGAGAAACGTGAACTGTATTTGGTATTTAAATAATGTTGAAAAATCAGGGCAATGCTGATCTATTCCTGTTTCTAAAAATAGCCAGTAAATATTCTATATTTTCACATTATATTGCAGAAAAAATCAATTTTTTGTTTAAATAAATGAGAAAGTGCTGTTTTAAGCTTTGAGTGATGTAAAATTGTAGTTATTATATTATCCTTCGTTCTGTTTAAAGGATCTACTGCAACTGCAGGTTAACGCTTTGCAAAAAAGATAATGGAATAGTATTAGCTAATTGTACAGTATGGTATTGTATAGTAATTGTAATGATGTATTACTTTGAAATTGTATCCGACGAATTTTTTTATTTTTATTATTTAATGTATATTTTCAATTTAAATAAAAATATTAAAAATCCATGGTCTAATATATTTCTGATCGATATGAACAAATTTTTAATTAAAAATGAAATTATAGGACTTGAACCAGCCAAGATGTTAAAATTTATCTATTTATGACGTAAATGTATCTTAAATCTATTTTGTTAGGCATTGAATGTAAATATCAAAAGACAAAAGTAAAAAAAATGTTGAAAAAAAATTTTAAAGTAGAACAAAATCCAAGTAGGGGAGACCTGGGTAAGATAAACCTATCGGGGAAGATGGAAATAGGCTACTTTTACGTCATATACTGAGAAGGAAATAGATAAGTGACTGCGCTCTATGACAATGAGTGACGCCACCTCGATAGCAAGTAGTCATTGCAGGGTGATAGAGAAGAAGACAGTGCCTTCTAAAGTAGCCTATGTCCGTAAGTTCATCTTGTCCAGGTCTTCCCCACATTAATAAATTTGAAGATGCATGTTTGAATTGAATGAATTACTTCATCCTTTTTAGCGTTTCGAGCTGAACTCATCAGTAAGGCAATGCAGATGGCCCTGCCTTAGACGCCGGAAAAAATATACAGAAGTCTTTTTTACTTACAAAAAGTTTAGTCGCACCGTATGTTTGAGCAAAAACCTACAAACGTCCGTACACCTTCGATATATATATATATATATAGCTTTTGAACTGCTAATGAAATTGTCACTTTCATAACGCATTGCCTACGATTTTCCCTACTCTGAGATGGCCAATTAATACCACCCCCTCGCAAGATGTGTCAATCCCTTTTTGCTCAGGTAACAAACAATCCAAATCCGCACTGATGGGATCATTAGAAAGTACGTACTACATTATTCTTAGTACAATAAAAATAAACGAATTTCCCCAGTTTTAAGCTTTATTCCATGCTGGGTTTTTCCCAATAAAATTACGTCTATTTATCTCTAGATTCTAAGCTATCGAAAATAATAGTAAAAATTAAGTTAGTATTCACTAGATATTTGAATTAATAATTTAAAAAATTTTATTTTCACTAGTTCTGTTTGTAAATGCAAAAAAAGTTAATAATAAAACATTACGTACCGAGACCGGGAAGTAGGATATTACAATATATGGTTTATATTATTTTTGTTCATACGCAATCGAAAATTCATTTAAAAAAATGATTATAAAACATAAATTAAGCAAAAAATAACAATTAAGAGTGCTCTTCACGGAATTGACAACTCAAGTGCGACAGCAGTGCCCTACTAATCTGTTTTTCGTTAATTTTAATTATTTATCATATTTTAAAAGCTTATAATTATTAAAGTTTCGCCATGTCTAGAAAGTATTCAAGAATATTGTTAAAAAAGTTTCAGAAATCAAATTAACAAAATAAAGCTGCAGTTCGTCGGAGAAATTAAAAAGGCTAGTGGCAATTATGTAAAACAGCTTTAAATTTGTTCAGCGAAATATGACTTTTTAATACTTATTTATTGCATCAAACTTTTTCAAAATTAAATTTCTTGAATACTTTGTACACGTGGCGAAACTTTGATATAAGCTTTTACAATAGATAAATAATTAAAATTAACGAAAAACAGATTAATCGCAGGAGGGCGCTCCAATCGCTGTGAAGAGTATTCTTAAGGAAAAACGTCATCTAATGCGGTATGCTGGCGTAAGGTGGCGCCCATGGCGCTCATATGTAGCTGTCCCCGCTCCCAAACTATATATATATCTATAGACAGTATCCCTCTCACCACAGTCCTTCTCCAGCTCTCATCACGAGTGCACGCTCGATTATGCAGACCAATAAAGCCTGCTCTACAGTTACCGCGTCGTATTCATTTACTCGTTTCAGCCGCTTATTTCTCAACACACATGATTATCTAGTGGAAAGATAATCATAGTGACTCTGTTTATACATGGGAACAGACCTACCAACATAACACCCCCCACATTGGTGATCCCGACATGATGGGGCACCTATCTGGTACGGTTTTCTCGTTGAGGCGTCTGTCGTCAACACAAGGTATTCAGTCTTAATTCTTCTTCTTAACAAGATGCAGAGGGCTTGTCCACTCGCCACTGCAGGGACGAGAGATGCCTTCATTTAGTATGAGAGCTAAACAAGATAATTGTAATAATGCTCACCCCTTACCACTAATACTCCTGGCTCTAGACCTCGCCGTCTCCCTCCGTGACACGCTC
>UELX01001256.1:0-47742 GCA_900480035.1 Eupelmus urozonus
TGCACAAAACACATGGACTATATTTTGATTAAACACATAATAGTATTTTTCGTAACAAGGGCGTAAAGTTTCACACCTACGTGTGATTGCCGTGCACGAGGGTCGGCGAAGCCGGCCCGAGTGATTCGGAATCACACGCGGATGATTTATGATGTCAGTCAATATTTCATGTTATCAGTATGCGTTTTAAAAATATGCAAAATGTGTAAAGTGCAACTTTATGCATACTAAATCATAAAATATATTGAAAAATAAAATTTTTTTTTACTATAATTTGCTTTCAAAAAAACATGTTTCTAAATTTTTTATTTTATTTTGTATTATTTATCATGTATAGATGTATACAATTATATTATTAAAGTTAATTTATTATCAGTCTTTTATGTTATACCTCTGCAGACTTAATTCTATATTCATTAATAGGAGATGACTACATAGTAGTTGTTTGATAATCGAATATTATATTGTCATCCGAGTTCTAGCAATCAGCAGAATTCCTGTATAATTTACCGTCATAAAGATTTTGAAAATCAGATAGTAAAGTTCTAATACTTTAAACATGCTTAGTTAAAGAAATGGATGCAAAAATTTTAACGTGTTCTTATTAGAGGCGTTTTGTCCGTGCAAATTTGTCATATAAAAATTGATTGTTGCAAATTGAGGCCGCAGATACGATGACGAGGACCGTTAGAATGATGATCAGTTATTCACAAGGAGTTGGTAAGAAACATAGCTGTGAGCAAATAACGAGCTTACTTATCGTTTTATTATTCGTTATCAACATGCTTTTTATTTATTATTTTTTTACTTCCATAATTTAGTTTTACAACTTGGGCAAACAGCTATTTTTTGCAGTTTTGGATTTTTAATTTTAAAGTAAAGAATCTTTTAACTGCGTACTGTTCACATTTTTATAAACATTATTTATTATTCACACCAATTCATACATTTTTATTACTACAAAACATTGGCACTAAATACATATTCTCTTTCCTGTATCTTACACATTCGTCACATATTGCTTTAAAATCGAGCAAATAATCTTTCAAATATTTAAAAATTGTAAGTCTTACGAACATTTTGATACTCTAAAGTTTTTGACTCTAATTTAATAAAACATTACAAATATAAGTAATTACACTATTTTTGTAATGCTGAAGCTATTTTTCACGCCTATTTTCGGACATACACTTTTACGATTGCTTTTTCATCATCATGGCCATTTTATGTCAAATCTTTGTTTTTAATTCAATTAATGTAGATATAATATTACTTCTGAAGATAAAGAAACACGAATAAGAAAGCTTTACTATTTTAATTTTGTTAAATGAGCTTCCAGTCCTCTTTCACCATCTGGGCAAGTTTCTCGCCAATCATCATTGTCGGTAACATGGTGTGTCCTGATATGATCATCGGCATGATGGAAGCGTCTGCGACTCTCAAACCTTTTACACCGATAACCTATATATACAAATAAAATCTCTATTATTATCCCAATTACCACCATATAAGAATCCCTCCTCTATTAACCAAATCAATCTATACCTTTAATCTCGGATCAACTACAGCCGTTGGATCAGTCCTAGCACCCATCTTACACGTACCGGCCGGATGGTAAAGCGTATCGGCAAATGTTCTCACCGCGCAATCCCAGAACTCGTCTGAATCCTTCTCAAAACCTTCGCATCCCAAGATCGGATTATCGGGCAGCTTAGCATCATATCGCTGCATAGCTTTAGTCTGGCTCAATCTGATGGACTCTCTGATGCCCAGAATCATACTTTTCATATCGTCCGGGTGATCAAAGTAATTCGGGTATAACAGAGGTTTGTCCTGTGGGTCAGCGCTCCTCAGCATTACTCTACCACGGCTTTTAGGTGTCAGCAGAGTCGGAGTTATCATGAAAGACTGTTTGCCTTTTAAGTTGCCCATGTATTTTTCATAGTGTTCTCCGATAAGACTTAGGGCTTCGTGGGCCATAGGATCAGAGGCGATCGAGATGCTAGAGAAGAGCAGTTCCATATCTGGTATACCCTGACGAGCGCTCAAATCACGAGTGTTGAAAAAGCTTGCTGCTTCGACGCTGCCGGGAATAGTCAGTGGTCCCTTATGATAGAGTAAGTAGTTGGGAATCGCAGGATTATCGGGTAGGAACAGATCCTGGGTGAGTACAGCCACGGACTCGTTGACGAGGAAGTTTAGAGCCCAGTAGGACATGTGATCCATCAAGTTGTGACCTACAGGAGCATTTTTTATAACAGGAATATTGAACTCACTGAGGTGGTCGCGAGGACCGATACCGGAGAGCATCAGAAGTTTTGGCGAACCAATGGAACCAGCGCAGAGTATCACTTCTTTCTTGGCAATAACGCGAATCTTTTTACTCTTCTTTGTAAAGGAGACACCATAAGCTCGCTTCGACTCTCGATCGATGTATACCTTATATTATTTCAATTAAAAAATTGTGCCAAATATATATATACAAATATTAGAAAAGCAAAATTAATTTATTTATATCAACGTGTACATTAATATCAAATGAAATTTTGTCGACGATGCATCACATCACATTACTATAAATACTTTTTAAATATCTCTTAATCGAAAAGTATAGAAGCAAACATCAGAATTAACTATTAATTACCTTATCAGCGTGACTGTTCCTCGTTAAAAACAGATTGGACCTCTTCTTTGCTGGGTACAGATAAGCCCTGTTACTGCTACATCTGGAACCGTTCTTTTGCGTCGTATGCATATATGAGTAACCAATCATCTCTTGCGCTTCATAATCTATCACATCGAACCCTCTTTCCACCCCCGCTTCTAAGAACGCCTCAGCTGACTTGCTAGTAAACCTTGCTCTAGAAATAGAAACTGGTCCACCTGTACTGTGATACTCCCACGCAATATTCGGGTAATCCCTTGGCAAGTCGAAGTTCTCCATGCGCCTAAAAATTGGATAAACATCTTGCCAAGACCAACCCTCGCAGCCCATTTTATAGGCCCAGTCGTCGTAGTCCCGGAAGTTACCTCGCGTTGCTAACATTAAATTAATAACGCTACAGCCACCCATTACCTTACCGCGAGGCATATTACATCTGCCGTTAAGATAGCCTCGGCAGTAGTTTGGCGAACGCTCCATCTTATAGTTCCAATTTATAGCTTCGGTGGCCTGAAGGTACATGGCCAGGAGAGGAATGTCCATGAGTGAGTTCTCCGGGACGCCTGCTTCGATCAGCAGCACTGTCACGTTCTTATCTTCGCTATGGTAGAATTAAAGAAATATTAGTCCTTGCGTGATTGTAGTTGTTTTTTATTTGTATTTCAGTTTGAAAACTAATGAAGAAAATACATTTGAGATTATCAAGATGCAGGGCTCTGATACTCTGATCTCTGATAATTTTTTTTTAATCAAACTAAAATTGTAATATCAATTTAGTAGCTTGAATAATGGGCTTTTTATATTTCACCTTAGCCTAGAAGCAACCGCCGAACCGGCGGTTCCAGCACCGACAACCACAAAATCGTAAATTGATTGATCTTCAGGCGTCATGTCATCGAGTTCTTCAGTTATAGCTGTGACCAAGTCCTCCTCATAGAAAAGTAAGCCACCTGCGGCTAATTTGAAAAAATTTCTGATAATTTTACCAAACTTACTAACCCAGCTTTCGGACGAATCCTGAAAGGAACCAATTTGTGGATAGAGTGCGACGAAAAGCACCAAAAGCCAAGGGATCGTCTTGTAAAAACTTCTTTTCGACATGTTGGATTTTTTATTTGTGGTTTTTGATAGTATGGGCGAAACTGTTTAGTGAACTACTCAACGTTAGGTGAGAAGGTATATAAGTTGAAGGAAATACCGTATTTGTATTATGCCCAGGTACTACGTTATTAATTTGTACAAACAAAAAAGTCATTAGTTGTTTAATAGAGAAATGAAAAGATTTGTAATTATAGAAAACACTGATAAGAAAAGTTCATAAGCTAGATAAGACATTTTTTTGTGAAAAATTATTTTAAAAAGTTATTTATCTTTGATAATATAAATTGAAAAAATGATGTTTTTACGTAACATTAAAAAAATATTATCAGTTAATTATTGAAAATTTTTACGTAAGTGTTTTACAAAACATTAACACAAATTATGTTTTACGTAAATCATAAATTATCATAGAAAAAATCTCTTCATTTGTAATTAATGGCTATATACATATAATTTCCATCTTTCCGGAAAATTATGTAAAAGACTAGCTAAAATTATGTAAATAATTCATAACTTTTAACTGCATATCGAAAGTAATTGTATTATTTAAACAACTAGCTAAATTACGAAATTATGAAAATAAAAAAATTAATTTTTTTATTAAGTTTATATAGAGGTATCTTCAAACAAAAAAATTGCAAAATTTATAATAATTATTAATTGAAAGTTTTAAAAATTTCGCTTGACCAACGTGACTTAGGATATTGTTCAATACTTATTACATATCTATTAATAGAGTTTGAGTCAACGACCTCATCGAACTCGTACAATATTTTCATGATAAATAAAGACATCTAGTGGAAAGGCTCAATATTTCCAGCCCGCGTCATCCAACATTGCAACTCAAGCGGTAACTCGTGAAACATGATTGCAGGGGCCGTAAAAATATGTATCTCAAAATTGCATAATTGCATGCAACAATAACTCTTTAGCACTCGTAAACGTCGCAATGCCAATTTAACGCAAATAATTCACTTCTGCACTTAAAAATAACTCGAAAACAATGCTTTTCCCGTCTGAGCCTTTGGGAAATTCCCCGGCTAGCGTAGATATCGATTTTCCCGCTTAGTCACTCGCCGCAGCGCTCCCAGTCCTACTTTAACTTTCGCAACTGACCTACCAAACCTCGATTTCAAATTCCTCTCTTAAAAATCAATCCAAAACAATATTTCAGATCGATCAGTCAGCCCGCCCCACTTAAAAATCTCAATCAACAAACCCGAAAAACTCCAAAAAACCCACACCCAAACCGGGCATTCACACTTCCCGCCCCAGCAGTGCAGCCACTCGCGATTGGCCAGCCTGAGCCTGCACAAGCCGCGCATCTATACAGCTCAGCCAGTCCCGCGTGCGTGTACACTTATCCGCAAGCCATATATCTATACGTCAGCGTCATCGTCGTCGTCTGCCCGAGAGAGCGCGTATATACATTGTGTGTCCAGTGCGTGTGCGCGAGTTCTGAAAGAAGACAGAGAGAGAGAGAGAGCCAAGCGCGCGCGCAGGGTTATATAGGTGCAGTCGAGACGCAAGAGTAAGAGAGAGAGAGAGAGAGAAAAAGCGAGCGAGCTAGCGAGAAAAAGGACAGAGCGAAGAGTGATATGCCCTCGGGTAGTGTCCCGTCTCGGCGGTGGCGTATCAGTGTGTGAGAAAAAAGCCGAGAGACCAGAGTCGTCCGCTCGTCCCGTCCGGTGTGTGCCGCGGAGCATCTTTACAACATCCTCGCGCGAGCGCGCGCGCCGAGTGTCTCTCAACACACACACACACACACACAGAAGCCGTCCGTTGCTTTATTTTGTTTAGCCGAATAAATAAAGTAGTTCAGTTCGGGCCTCGATAGAGAGCTTTTAGCGCACGCGAGAGGAAGATAAGCAGTGTGTGACCGAGAGTGCCGGCATTCGTGAGTGAGTGCAGTTCCGTGCTCGAGTGCGAGGGAGAGAGAGGGAGAAGCGCCGGTTGCAGAGAGAGGAAGAAAAACAGAGGAAAGAGAGCCATGGGAAACGTCCACACTTGCGGACCCAACGAGGCCCTAGTCGTGTCAGGTGAGAGAGATGCGCATTCCGCGCTATTCTAACCTATAAGAACAAAAAGAATAACAATATAAAACTAACACGTAGACAGCTGCACGAACTGTACTACTATGGAGCATAACATTCGCATTGTTACGGTATACATCGGCGAGTGTATAGCTTCGACGCGTCATATAGAGAAACCTTCGGGGAAAACCCGGAAAGAGCGGAGCGCTGCTCTATATACGCGCGAGGAAGCTCCGTGTGCGTGTGTATATAGGGGGTGTAGAACGGGGGGGAGACGAAAGAGAGAGAGAGAGAGAGAGAGACGAGACGCCGCCGTCGCGCGCGCGAGCCGCTTTGACTCATCCCGGGGATAAACATCCCCACTCGATGAGTGCGCACTGAAAGAAGAGGCGCGTCTCGTTATTACATTGCTCGTCGCACGCTGCACACCCACACGCTCGACTTGAAAGGGAAATGCCTTTTTTTTCTCCCGCATGCGAGGGTGTTTTTGCGCGGACGAGGATGACACGCGCCTGGGCCGCAATTAGAAGAGCGCGTAATTCTTTGCGTTATTTCCAGCTCGGCGAGTGTAGCTGGGAATTTCCGAGAGGCGTGCGTGTGTATACGAGTAGACACGCGCGAGCGGCGGGTCTTAAGAGCCATTGATTGACTCTGATTCGAGGGCTTGACGTTGCTGTGAAAGGGTGCGATTGATTTTTCGGGTTTGGTGTGCGGCTCCGCGGTCGAAAATTGGCAAACATCGAAGAGAGGGAGAGAGAGGAGCGGCTCTCTGACCCTAATTTTCAAAAGTTAAACAGCATGCGCACACGGAATTCGAGCTTCGCCTATATATAACGCGATTATGGGTCTCGGGCGTGTGTCGATGTGTATGGCGGGCAGTATACTAACACGGAGAGTTGGCTGTATACGTGTGTATTAGCGTGTGCGTGAGCGCGTGTCGTATGCGGGAATTTTCGAGGTTACGGCGCGTGCCAACGACGACGGCGCCGACGACTCTTATCGTCTCCTACTCCTGCTTCTTTTTTTGTATTTCTCTCTTTTCAGATGAGGAAGTGGGAGCAGTGGAGCGAATGAGAGAGCGAAAAATAGAAGGGACGAGATTCGTTATGTAGTTTGGGCTGTGCGTATGCTCTTGAGTTTTTGGAGCACTCTTTGAGAGAAGCTTCGTTTTTTTATTTTTATTTTTCACTCAGTACTAGTGCTGGGATCCTTAGAATTGGTTTTACGAGGTGGCTGGATAATTGATTTTCTCATTTAATTTTTTTTTCTTTGACAGCATTGAGTCAGCTTGTAGTATTTTATTTTCCTGTACATAAAATGAGTCTTGAATGTAGTAGTAAGACTTCTCAATTTAATAAATATTAAAAAAGAATTTGTAATATTACATTCATTGATTAATTTAAGTTCATTGTAATACTAGTCTTTATCTTATTGCACAATTGCTATGACTTGATTAAATAACCGTTCTTATGTCAATTTAATTTAGCATTGACTTGTTGTATCAAAGCAACAGATATACACAAAATGAAAACACTTATAAAAAGTATATCTAAATGTGAATTATTCATTCCAATGTAGTAAATTTATGGATTAATCAATATTGAAACTTCATATTCTTAAATTTATGTATTAATAGATGGAAATCTATTTACATGCAATATAACAAGAATGATTCAAATTTAAAAGCCCGGGTATTTTTAAAACTATTATGCAATATGTAATGTAAGCTGTGTTCAGGAAACAGATTATTACGGAAAGCTTACACAAGGATTTTACTTTGCTGGTTTACTTTATTGTTTTATTTTTGTTTTAGAAATTGAAATCTTTTATTTTCTACCGTGAAAAACATGTATTTTTTTCTTAGAAGAGGAAACATAAAAAAGAATACAAAGTGCTTCTATGAAAAAATTATTTTTGTTAGTCAAATATGTTTAAGGTGAAATATAAAAAATCTTAGTTTGTGTTCCTTTGTGTGTATACTATTATAATAAAGAACTATGAAGTAATGTATGTTGTGTTATCTCAGTATCTGATTTAAACTTAGTTTAGATTGTACTATATTGGTATTATGTTAATTAGAACCAATATACCACAATACAGTAATGCGTATCATAAAATGTCAATTAGATAGTAATACATTATGTTTTGTAGTAAAGAATAGTCCTTGCTTAACAATTATTGATTTATTAAAAAAACTTTAAGAAACTATATACAGTAAGTCATTTCTTCTTATGTACAAAATATTACACATTTGTCCCAACCACATTTGTATTTCCCAGTGACATAATGTCTTTAATTGCTTAACCTTCACTTAAACTCAATAGACTCCTTTATTAACAACATAGTTTATGGTAGTAGATAAATGGTGTCATCAAATTCCGAGATCATTGCTCTACATAAAAAGTATTCGAATGACCTAATCTACATACTCCTTCAAAGATTATTTCAACATCTACAAAATACACAGTCTATATATTTTAATAATGATTCAAAAAATGATATTCAAATGCAAGCTGAAAAATATTCAACAACAATAATAATAAAATAACATTCAAATGCTTTTATAATACAAAAATATTGAAAATATAAATTTTGTCGACAAAAGAATGCAATAATTATAACTAACTTAAATAATTATTTCGAATCACATTTCAACAAAGTACTTCGCATGATCATCCCGCGATAAATAAAAAACAGAACATCCGTTGCGTCCTCAATTCTTACTGGAAAACAAATTTTTCAACAAAACATTTTTGAATTTCCGCTAGGAATAATCAATACGCAACAATGTAGGTCAAACAAATTTGAGCGACCACAACACTAGAGCCTAGCGCTCGGCCTTCACAAAAGCGGTAGAATTATTTTGTCTTTCCTTTCTATCTCCGAAAACAAATCAGAAAAACAGCAGCGATGGCTCACGCAACGAATCAGCGATTCTTGCTACCGCACTCTATATTTATACGCTCTCGTAATCGCTCCCTTATCTCAAACTTTCCAAACTGTCGCTCGATTACGAGCTGATCTTGCCGACGCCGTCCCAGCTCTGCTTGATCATATCAGCTCCCTTCTCGCCGATCATGAAAATACCAGCGTTAACATGTCCCACCGGCATTGTCGGCATAACCGAAGCATCAACGACCCTGAGATTCTCCACACCGTAAACCCGAAGCTGAGGATCCACGACAGCGTTGGGATCGGTAGCCGGACCCATCTTGCAGGTGCCAATCTCGTGATTCATCATCGAGGGCAGATGCCTGATAGCGCAACGCCAGTAATCATCGCTGCCGAATTCGAACGATTTGCATCCTGGTATCTTTCTGTCGTGGAGTTTGGAGTCGAATGCGGCGAATGGTTCGGTTTTAGATATCTCTATGGCGTGTTTGATTCCTTCGAGGATGATCTCCAGATCGGCTGGATGCTCGAAGAAATTCGGCTGGATGATCGGTGCATCCAGGGGATTCTTCGACTTGAGTGTGATTCTGCCAACACTGCGCGGATTCTGGACAATCGGCCAAATGGACCAGGCGTCCTTATTCTCGATTGGCTTGTATACGGCGTTGTAGAGCTCATCAGTGATGCCGAGAGCCTTGCGAAGAGTCAAACCACCATCAGAATGGAGGGCGCCACTAGCGAAGAGCAGTTCAACGTCTGGACGCGAGTCTGGTGCGTATTTGGTTCGGATGAAGGCCAGAGCTTCGGCTCCACCTGGGATGGTCATAAGGCCACGGTTCTGCAGGGTGTATTCAAGGATGACGCTCGGTCGGGTCAATCTTCGCTGCAGCAAACTCACGCTCTGATTGACCATGAAGTTCAGACCTAAGAAGCCCACATGCTCGTACATATTGTAGCCGACTTTAGAATCCTGGATAACCTCGATGCCGAGCTGCTCCAGATGATCCCTTGGTCCTATACCAGAAAGCATGAGCAGCTTGGCAGAATCGATGGTCCCGGCAGACAGGATAACCTCCTTGCTCGCGTGGATCGTGTACTTCTTGCCGTTCTTCAGATACTCCACGCCGTAAGCTTTCTTGTTCTTGTCGATGAGGATCTTGAGCACCTGGGCATTGGTCAGAATGTGGAGGTTGGGCCTACGGACGCGTAGGTAAGCTTTGGCGGCGCTGCAACGTTTGCCCTGGTCCATGTTCACCTGGATGTAGGAGAAGCCGACCTGATCGTGGCCGTTGTAGTCGACGATCTTGTAGCCGAGCCGTTTGCCCGCCTTCAGGAAGGCCCTCGATAGCTCGGTGTGATAGGGCACGTGCTCGACGCAGAGGTAGCCGTCGCCGCTGTGGTACGACGAGTTACTCGGCATGCCTGGAATCGAAAGAGAGAGAAAAAGATTGAGTACGAGTCGATGGCCTTATTAAACTAATTGATCCTCTTAGAGTTAAGTCGCAGGGGAATAGTGGGTCTCTGAAGGACCTTGTCGAATTTTGAGTGTGCTGAGATAAGAGGTTGTCGAACTGGGCTGGGTGTAAACATGGAAGAGAATTAAATTTTTCGAGCAATATGTTTATTTTTGAAGTTAATTATTATTGACGGTGCATCTAATGAAGTTTTTGATTCGTTGTAATATTTATTTTACAATTAATAAATACTCAATTTAAAATCATCTTATAAGATAATATCGTTACTATTATAATTAGCAAGGATTCTTTTTCAAATGAATATTAAGTATATATTACCGTTTATTTAGATTGAGCTTATCTTCTACTTTACTTCGTATTACTTGTATTTTTGTTTAGCTTAAATTTAGAATCTCAATATTTGTCTTGTATCATTTGGAGTTTTAAAATAGTTTATTAAAATTTTAATACTACTATAAGTGATTTAAATTAATTAGTTTTATTATTTATTTTTTAGTTACAATTACAAGTATTAGATCAAAAGAACATCTACTTAGTCACTGCTTGTTAATATCTAATTTTAACGACAATCAATTGATATCTTTTATAAACATCAAAGTAAAGATGATCCTTCATAATAAATATAATTTAAAAAATAATGAATTAAAGTGAAATTTAGTAGAACTTTTTTAATGTGAAATTAAATTTTTAATTGTAGTAATATTCACATTTAAATTTTGTTAAAATTATATTTTACAAAGTAACTACTAACTAGTCAGCTTCGCAAAACTCTAAAGGCGGAAACGTATTTAAGCGATTCTTAGAAATTTGTATATCGCAATAAAAAATGATTGTAATATTGACTGCGAGTAAAGAATCTTTTAACTGCGTACTGTTCACATTTTTATTTTACGGCATTAGAAAGTTAGTCGATAGACATAGGGTAATTATTTATTTTTCATTATAGATACTGACAGAAAGTGAAAAGCAATTTTATAGATTCGTGACGTATCTACATTTAAAAAAAATAATATCACTATCAATTTGAATTCATTAACAGAAATTTTCAGAAAAAAGTTTTTCTAAAAATGGTTTAGTCTTGTAAAGAGTTTCTCAAAAACATTGTTTTAATGTTTAAAAGATCAACTGTATATATAGAAACAATGGCTTTGCAGTATTCAGCACTACATATGAATAATTCATTTTAGTAGCAATTTCGCAGGTATCTGCTACTTGCAGACGTTTTCGATTCCATCTATACACTAAATCACACTTTCACAACGAAGTAAGCAATATGTTTTTAGGAAAAATTGTGTTAATATTATGTCCTATTAGTTATAGTCCTATTAGATATTTTATAGTGAAAAATTAATTTTAATATTTTAAAAACAAACTGTAAGATTAAAAATTCTATTTCTTTAAGTTTATATAAAAAAGTTTGCTATCTATGATTTACTTTATTTAATACCGCAATATTATCTGATCTTTAATTACTGTGACGATATTTTGATAAGCTCTGGCGTAATATTCAAGTAACATTCGAATTACATTTTGTTTGTAAAAAGTTGTGTAAGAGAAAAACCATTGCCAATTGTTTGAGCAGCGCATGTCCTCATAATGATTCTTATGCATGTGACGTTTTTGCTTTGCCCATTAGAAAAGTATTGCTAAAAGTGCATGCAATTGCTCAAATAAGCATCGATAAATATAGAGATATTTCTACAGTATAATGACTAAAAAGTGTGATTGCGCATTCACGTTTGCACCTATACAATTACTTCATTAATTACAGCTCCAGAGCTGAATATTGAATTTAACCTTAATGTCGCAAACTATAGGATAATTATATATTTTTACAAATACATTATTTGCGTCTGTAATTTTCAATTACACATTAATGTTATTTATTAATTCTTTTTATTTTAAAAGAAATCACTTATACGATTTTTACTTAATCAATTATTCAAATATTAAATTATAATTAGTAAACATGACCAGAAAAAAAACTTTAGATCATTTTTTCGATACTTTAACAAAAAAAATGCAATTTTAACAACCTAATCCCAGCTCAACTCTCACACCCCTATAAATGAAAACCCGCACACTTACCGGGCACCTTGAATCTCTCGCTCTTCTTAAAGTACGGAAGCACCTCCGAGTAAGACCATCCCTCGTTACCAAGAGCCGCCCAAATGTCGTAGTCGACGCGATTGCCCCTCGTGTGTATCATGTAGTTAAGCGTGCTAGTTCCGCCCAGACACTTGCCCCTCGGCCAGGGGCACTGGTGATTCTTCATTCCAAGACAGGCTCGAGGCTGTGGCTCGACCTTGTAGCCCCAATTGTAGTCGGTCAGCTGGAAGAAGCTAACGAGCACGGGAATCTGGTTGAGTACGCCCTCGGCGCCGCCGGCCTCTACCAGCAGGACTCGCCATTTTCCGTTCTCGCTGAGCCGGTTGGCAACTACCGAGCCACCCGAGCCCGCGCCGACTACGATAAAGTCGTAGCGCTTCTCGCTTGGCTCGCTCACGATGTTCTCGTTCACCTGGTTGTGGCTGCGAAATATGTCGAGGATCGATTGCGATCTCACTGAGCCACACACGGCCAGCAGCAGGATGAGGAGCCGTGACGAGAATCGCCACATTTTGCCGGCTGTTTGTCTGGAAAATTTGAATTATGTTTTTAAGCTGATGGAATGCGCGTTGAAATTATTGTGTAATATTTACGGAAGATGCAATTTTTGCCCTTCCTTGACTTTTGGTATCAACACTTCCTCCAGTCTTATAAGTATACGTTTCAAGTGTATCAGACTAAAATGAGTTTATCCATAACAGTTCTGCGTAACGTTCCTTACATATTTATATTCTCCATATAAGTACCCGAGTGAAATGTTCTACTTCGCGCGTAATCAGCATACGAGCATAACGTATACTTTAACAGAAATCTTCGGTGAATTTTAAAACGCTTTGTATAGATACTAGGCGTCAATCACCTAGGAAAATGCAGTTTTTAGAATCTATTCAAAACGAATATCTAACTCAATTCTAGTTCCATATTTGTTTTAGCGCTTGAGCACGCGCATGACGTAACTAATTGACTTCAATTTCTTTCGTATACGAAACGCAGCAGTTTTTTCCTAAAGGTGGCTGCATTCTTTTTTTCTTTTTTTTTTTGTATGCGAAAGGCGTTTTTAAAAGACCCCGATCGATAGACGCTTTCACTAGTCGTTTTTTTCTTATAATTGATTCGGCAGGTGTTTCTTTTTTTTCAAGAGGAAGTGTCGAAGAGGATAAGTTTATTTTTGTACCAGGAAATTTTTAAAAATTTAAGTCGAGAAAAAGTTGTTAAGAATATGTTTTAAATACTATTATTAGTGTTATTGTGCAAACTGTTTGAAATTTCTTGTGGTAAAGGATATTTATATTTCAAACGACAATTTATGTTTGCATAATAAGGCGGCTGTAAATTTTACAAATAGTCAACTTCATTCGATGCGGTTTTAGGATAAAAATACTGTTGCATGACGCATCGTAATCAAAATTACAGCGATATCAAATTTCAAACGATGTACTAATTTCATAGATTAAATAAACAACAGCATGTTATTTTAGGTCCACAGGAGATTCTCACATGTTTTTATTGCATAACTTTCACTTTCGACTTTCTGAAACATAACTCACAGATGCTGTTACACGGCTCTTTATGTATTCCATCCTCTCACTTCTTTACCACTTTTCCTAATCAATCATAGACAGCTTATTTATCATCGGCAAAACGATACCTGTACTTTAAAAATTTTCAATTTCATCGCTGCACGAAGGAAGTAAAAGCAATTATTCAAATTACAGTTATCCCTTTTTACCTATCAATAAGATCATTAATAATACAAATTGCGTAAAAAAGTCATCCGATAAAAACAAAAGTTCAAAAGTATGACAGTAGGCTGACGTCTAAAATAGACAACGTCTACCACTTCGATCTGCAAACGTTGAAACACGTGTTGTGATAATGTAGCCTATACAACGTCGAGCTTGTGTATACGATTCGATTTCATTATACACAAGCCACGCATAGGTCTTCTCATAGGTGTTTCTCTCTCATTTTTTTTCGCGCAGCGAAGCCTTCCTCCCCCGCTGACCCTAATTCGCCCCGAAGCGGCCACCCCCGCCCACCAGCCATTGATCTACTTTCGCCTCAGCACTGTTGCTTTGTGTCGTCGCGGCCTCATCCTCTTCGCGCGTCGTCGACGTCTTGCTTTTTTATTACACACGCAAATTAAGCAAATTAAGTGGCGGCGCGCCGCCACTTTCTATTCCACTGTTTCTTGTCAACCTTTGTATAAATCTATAAAAACCGTTTGCTGTTCTTATTTATTAAAGGTAAAATTCATTTATGATTTAAAAATAAGGAGGAAAAGATAATTCTATAATGTAAGCTAATTGGTTTATTTCTAAATAAAATTTTAAAATGAAAAATACACAGTAAATTAAATTTGATGCTATTTTTGCAAACCTACGCTTTTAGTATAATTTAAACGGTAACGTTTTCACAAAGTATTTACTAAAATGGTTTTCCCTACAATCCTCTTAAGTCTTTGGTCTTTTGTAAGACAATACTGTTCTTTGAGAAATTAAAACTAAAGTTAATTGTTTCAGATTGTATCTTTACTTTCACTAAATAAGCAAGTCATTTGTATTTATTTCATGAGTTACGATTGTTCTTTAATCGTATGTACTTAAAATTTTAATATCAATGTTATTACATCATTTTTAATAAATAAAAGAAAAAATTGCTTTACAACTGGAAACATAATTTTTTTACGAATGAAGTAGGTTATTATTATTTTTGCAATATCTTATACGTATAAGTACTTTACTAGCGTTTTTTGATTACTTTTTTTAACGTTATACATTTCACGTTTTGTAAATTATTTTTTTTTTTTTATAATGCATATTAAGTGACAGAAGTATCCGTTAATTTGTTTCGTATCCGACATTTTCTTATTAGTAATTACTCTATTATTCTAATTATACACAAATAATTGTCAGGATGTGATACTTAAATTGTAGGATGTAAAAGACTAAAATTATCTTGAAATTTTTGATCGCTTGTCACGGATGACTGAAAGTGAAAATGCAATATAGGGCAGATTGGTGCAAATCTATATGTTATTAACTAAAGTACAAATTTTTCTGAGTTTCTTCTGAAATTAATCACTAATAATTTTTATGGTTTAAGAAATAAAAATTTGTAATTATTTAACAATTTTTTTTTAATTTAAATTAAAATTAAAATTTTTTAAATTATAAAAAATATAATTAAAATATTATTTTTTTTTAATTTTACAATATTGTTGGTCATACAAGACGATTTTCCAAAAATGAATTAAATAAAGTTCTTTATAATAATAAAATCAGTTGATATTTAGCAATTTAATTAAATTTCTCTGTTACTATTAAACTGTAGTCCTCAAAACACTCAAAGCCAATCAGACTAACAAATATAAGTTTTCAACAAACCAAAAACCATCCTGCCTTGCAAAAATCCCATCCTCAAAATTAACGAAAAAAAAAAAAAAAAAAAAGAAAACCTATAACAATTACAATCAGCACTCGCAAAAATGACAAAGTTACAAAATCTCACTCACCTGCTTGAGTCACCTGGCCCCGATATCTCCCGAGTCCCGATTTGTTTTCCTCTCGCCTCGGAGTGCCGACTGCAAGTGCCGGCTCGGCCGCTCGAGCTCTCTCGCCCAACCTTTATGCAACGGCCGAAGAGCAGTGTACCTCCATAAGCTAGCGGCTCCTGGCCCCGGCAAAGCCATATCTCCAGCGTTATGGGCCCGTGAGCGCGCTCACGTATGCGTGTGTGGAATAGGCCTCTCGCCAGCGCGCGAGATTCACCGCGCGCTTTCACGAGAGAGGCAAGCTCGCTCACGTAATATTTGGCCGCCCGCGGTCCTTACAAAAAAAAAATAACAGCCCCGCCACATAATCCTGATATTCCGGTCCGCTCTCGCGCAGGCGCGGTACTCGTGCTGCCTGTATACGAGCGTATTATCCAATGGGTCAGCGTGCCGGGTAAAACGTAATTATCTGGACCAGATCGTGAATTAGGATCTTGCGTTTCTAGTGCTTGATTGGGAGTTTAATGGAGATTGTTTGGGTCGTACGGTTGGTTTGGGAGATATCGGTGATGGCGGTTTCGTTTGATTGTAATTTGTAGACTGTAGTAGAAAGGAGAAGAGGTTGCGAAAAATTGATGAGTTTGCTGAGTTTGGATTGGGTAGGGGAGATGGTCCGATCATTAGAATGTTTTTTTCATTTGAATTCTATAAATTTAGAACCTTAAAATTATGAATTATGTATTTTATATTGTAGAATTTATCGGTAATGAACGTTTATGTTTGACGAAAGGTTATTCTATCTAATAAAAAAAAGTATTGATATATTACTACTTTAATTTTTTAAATTTTTATACAATGATTATTCTATAACGTTTTATTAGAATTATTTATTTTCGTTACATCAATCGCTGATAATATACAGACTTTAAAGTTAATAAATAAACATCATTAATGAGAACACTATTTATAGGGACTCTCTGAAGACTGGAATATTTATCGAACCTCCATAAAAAACATTCGAATGATCGGACCCTGCCTCCATCTATAGTGAGATAAAGATCCAATGCGTACGAAAACGTCTGATTTACGTTTTTAGCCAGACTTCATTTTTAATTGATATGTTTTTATTTCTAAATAAGCAGTTAAATTTATATTATTAGAAATCCGATAAAATATAAAAAAATCTGTATTAAAAATAAACAAGACTCTTCTCTTTTTCATTGAGTATTGTTAGATACTATAAACGGTTAATCATCTTTATTTCACCATAATTTCGAAGTTTTCTTAATTTGAAGGGAACTATGAATTCACAAATTTATACGAATTAAACATAAAAAAAACTGTTTCCAGCAAACATTTTTTACACCTACAGACAAAAAAAATTATATTAATAAAATACGTTTTAGTTAAAAGTAGCAAAGTATAAGAAGTTTTTCAATAAAAAATGTATTAATTATTGACAAAAAGTTTTAATTTCAATAATTTCTAGTTAGATCATAAATTATTTTTATTTTGTAACTTTTTATATACATTGTATCAAAATATTGTTAAAACTTGTTTACATATTACTTTTTATTTGCTCACTGTAATGTTTTAAGTTTTTTATTGAAATGTGAAAAAAATTTATTCATGAATAATTTTGTTCCAGGTACGTTCTATTCCATAAAATTTTATTGTTTTGACCAGTCCTTTATGTAAGTACAAACAAATTTTATTAATAAAGCAGTATCAAATAATCTTTTATAATTTTCTGTATAATATATATAATTTTAATTTTTTATAAAGCACAATTACTTTACGATCACTGCGCTTTTATTATGTTTATTAATATTATCCAATACAAAAAAGAAAAAACAAAAATTTAATAAGCTGCACGATCGTGTTTCATACAGCGATACAATATGTAATCAATTAATACAAAATAATAATTAAAATTTTTGCACAAAAGTAACTAGCAATTTATATCATCCTTAGATATGATTATCTAAAAGTCACAGATGTATAGTTGTATGCCTATAAGTAGGCGCATTGTGTATGCTGCACTCTCACGAGGTCTAATGGTTTCTTGATTGAACTGGACTGTCATAAAAAAATTGTATTCAGCAAACCTCGATAAATTTATATAAATTATTAATTATAATTTATACAATTTCCAAATGATTATAATTTTTTTGATACATCAGATAATATTGGACAATCAGAATAAAATTGGTCGTTAAATAAAAAGTTTTTTTTCATATGTACGAATGTTCTTACCTAAAAAAATAATAACAAAATAACTAATTTATTAGAAACATAATGTATGCTGAAATACTTACTTATGAAATTTAGATGATTTTCGTTTGTAATATGGCAACTGTTATATCTTGAATCTGAGATAATACTTTTTTTTTCTTATAGCCTGTCCAAGTATCTTAAAGAACTTACGCATTTGGAGATAACTTTTATTGTACATAACTTTTTATGAATTTTTGTTCTGTCTTGTTCTTTTCGAATACAATTTCCAATCTTCTTTCACCATATCGGCAAGTTTTTCACCTATCATTATTGTAGGAATGTTTGTATGGCCAGTCATGATCATTGGCATAATTGATGTATCTGCTACTCTCAGCCCTTTTATACCTTTAACCTGCAAAAATGAATATATAAAATTTGTGGTTTAAAATTAAATCGAATTAATTAACGAATCAGAAGAAATAAAAATCATATTAATAATAATTAAAACATTTCTTTATATCTTCGAAAGTACGTGTTTGATCACATACTTGCAATCGAGGATTTACAACTCCAGTTGGATCACTTTCTGGTGCCATTTTACACGTTCCAGAATAATGGTAAATTGTAAAAGTAAACGTTCTTGCAGCACATTCCCAATATTTATCTGAATCGTATTCATAGTTTTCACAACCGGGTATGGTCAAATTATATAACTCCGATTTAAACCGCTGCATGGCATCTGTTTTGCTTACTTGAATTGACGCTCTTATACCTTCAACCAGAATTCGGACGTCTTCTGGATGTTCTAAGTAATTCGCAAATATTTTTGGTTTTGAAGTAGGATCAGAATCTCGAAGAAGAATTTTTCCTCGACTATGAGGTCTCATTAACATAGGAAAGATTGTCCAAGAATGACGTCCAGAAATTTTCGCAAACATGCTTTCCCAATAATCATTTGAAATACCAAAGCTGTTTCGAAATGATCCATCCGAAACGATTGAACCACCAACAAATAATAATTCTATATTTGGATATGAATTTAAATCACCAGGTTTATCAACGTCTATAAAAGCTAATGCTTCACATCCTCCTGGAATTGTAAAAGGTCCATTCTTCTTATTTAAAAAGTCTCTTAGATAAGGCTTCATTGGATTAGACATCAACTCAGATGTAATACTAACTGGTTGATCTACAAAAAAAATTAAACCACCATATGCAATATGATCCATTAAATTTTCTCCAACCGGTGCATCTTGAATAACATTTATTTTCATTTCTTTCAAATGTGCGGATGGACCAATGCCAGACAGCATTAAAATCTGCGGGGAACCAATTGCGCCAGCACACAATATAACTTCTTTTTTTGCCCTCACTTGAATATTTACATCTGATTTAGTAAATTCTACACCATAAGCTTTTTTAATTTGAGGATCTATAAGAACTTTGTTCACGAGGCTTTGTTTTGTAACAAACAGATTTTTCCTCTTGTTTGCTGGAAATAAATAAGCTCTATTTGTACTAAATCTTGTGCCATTTTTCATGGTAGCTTGGATATAAGAAAATCCAGTATAGTCATATGCATTATAATCAACTATTGGATATCCCATTTCTAAACCTGCTTCAAGAAAACTTTCTGCTAATGGTGTGTGATAGGGTGGATAACTAATGTGAACTGGACCATGCACATTGTGTATCGCTTTGTCACTTTTTAATTCATCAATTCCCATGCCCTCAAGTTTCTTGAAATATTTTAGGAGATCCTGATAAGACCATCCATCGTTACCCATCGCAGCCCAGTTATCATAATCCTTAGGATTTCCTCTAGTTGCTATCATGTAATTTAAAACGCTGCTACCACCCATAACTTTACCTCTCGGCCAGTTACATTTTTGATCAGTCATTCCTTGACAATAAGTCTTGGATGGTTCAGTTTGATATTTCCAATTCAATTCATCGCTAAATTGAAGGTAGTTGACAATAATCGGTATATCCATCATGAGGTTTTCATTGCGGCCAGCTTCGATCAAAAGAACCGTGACATCAGGCACTTCACTTAATCTGGAAGCAATTGTCGCTCCAGCACTCCCGGCCCCAATAACAATGAAATCATATTCTTCATCGAATCTTGGTGTAGTATCTTTAAATCCGCTATTCATTACTCGCTCATTTTCACGCATGAATCTTAAAGCACCAACAGTTACATTTAGAAGAGCAGTATTCCGTGGTGTTTTGTCTTCTACGAAACCGTAAAGATTTTTATAAATTTCATTACTGCCTCTATAAGCTAAACAGATTGATAGAAGACTGAAAGAAGTAGCAAGATGTACAAACAATGGCATCATTTTAATAGCGTAAAATAGTACTAAAATTATTTATTGTATTCTATGACCCTATTCTCTATTGTTCCACTTAATAATCTGTACATGTCTTATTACAAATCAAAAACTATTCTTTGTTTTTATCTATGTGCACCACTATAAATTGCGTATAAACAAACATTGTCATCACTTGTCATTCTGAGAGCACGGACTTTTGACGACTGACACTGAAAACGAAATATTCGCATATAAAAGCTGTACCGATGACATCGCAAAAATGGTTGCAAAAACAGCGTTTTCTAATATGCGGTTGTGTGTCAATTACAGCCACAGAAACGTTCAATTTTTACTATATATTTACTGAGAATTTCAATCTCCTATGAAGAACTTAATTTTGGAGTAATTGCATTCGAAAAAAGCAAGGAAAATCAGATTTCATTTTAAATAAGTTTTAGTAAAAGAACAGTTTTTTAGTTCTTAAAAACAAATAGCGAAATATTATTAAATATTTTTGTTTTGAAAAATAATATATAAAAATATAAAATAAATACATAAATAATTAACATGGATAGAGAAGAAACGAAGGAGCTTAAAAATTTTAAACCGCCTTCATTACAGTTGCACTTTTATAAATCGTTTCGAAGTAAATACACAATTTTATGAAAAAGTCTGCATGGATCTGTAAATGTGGGTGCGCGTCCATTTGTGTCTTTTATGAGAATCATGTGTGCATGTGTGGTGTTCGCGTGTGTACGTGCCTACGTATTTTTGTATTTTTCTACCTACCATATAACATTCGGCCATTGGTGCTTTTTCAAGGTATTGCCAAGAGTTCATACAGGAAGAAGAGTAGAAGCTTTTTTATACTGTAATTTCTGAATGGAACAATGTCGGAATTTGAAAAATAATTTTACGATAACTTTTTTATTTTTAACACTATATACTCTAGTTAACATATTTTATATTGTTTAAAAAGACTTTCTAATAATTAACAAAAATAATCGATTTAATAATTAAAGAAAATATTTTAAAAAATAATATAATTTTTTTTTCAGTATATAGAAAAATATACTTAATCTGCAAATACTAAGTTTTCTATTTTATTATACAGTATGATAGTTTAAATATAAATTAATAAAATTAAATTGTTTAGTTCTCCTGTAATACTGTTACCCACCATACACTCAAGTATTGAATGAAAGTTGTCTAAAAAAATTTCTAAAATTATATTTAAGTAGTTTTATTTTAATAAAAAATGTTATACATTTTTTGTTATAAACATTATTTATATAATATTCCAAATTTATATTAGAATATAAACTGTATTTTTTATTAATATGGTTTGAAAATTTTCATATCGCAAGATATTAAAATATAAAGCATACTTTATTTAATATTATAATATTATTGTGCTCTAAACATTAATGGATTTCGCATTATCGATTTAATGTTAAAGTTTATGCTACTTCTTAATTAAATCTGTTATTATTTACGAAATATATTTTCTTATAATTTTTTATCATCCTGGTACATCGACTGTCCTACATTTTCAAATACTCCGTTGCTTTCAGAATCTTAATTGGATTTCTTCAAATAAATGATTTTAGTGGATTAAAACATTTAGTAGAAAGTTTATTTATTAAATAAAAAATTCAATGTACAAATTACTAGATGTATGTAAGTTTGTTGAAATGGTAGAAAGGATTATAGCTTATAGGAAATATGCTGCGATTGATCAAGATTGAACCGAAAGTGTTTTCCACGCTTCCAATTCATACTAACTTCCTAAGTATGCATGTAACGTGTGAATATCTAACATAACGCATTTGATTTACGCGGGTGACTATGAATAGCCTCAAGTGAAAATTATTGTGCCATAATAGATCTTTTTTATTTGAAATTTTTATTTGAAAAAAATTTCGAAGATCTTTAAAGTTTAAAATTATATACTAATTAAAATAAAAATTGTAAAAAAGTTTATTTAATGCTAGCATTATAAATAATTAGTATTTTGCGTTGATATTGTAAATCGTTTTTTTAATTTTAAAAACATACTTACCTGTTACAGTTTTATTATTAATAGTAAGATACCGCGGTTCATATTTTATTAGTTAATTTTATTAGATCACGCTTTGTGCGGAGATTTTCTCCTTCGTTTTGAAAAAAATCATTATTAAAAGTATAGTTTAAAAAACGAAATATAACATTTTATAAGAGGTCAAAGAAGTTTAAGTTTCTGCTTGAAATATTGTTAGCCTAGTAAAATTAAAGTTTAAAATAAAAATCATTTTGTTCAATAAAATGTAATAGCATTTTTTATTTCAGTTTGTAGATAGATTTTATTATTCTGAAAAAGAAAAGGTGAAGGATTTGCTGTTCTTTACAGTTTTACAAATTTTATCAATGTCACCGATTAAAATTCTGAGTTTGAGAAATCCATTATTTTTAATTTCTTAGCTCGTGAACTATTGTTTCATCTTAAACATTTTTCGTAATAAAACCCATAATAAAAAATATGTAAAGTAAATTATGTACATAAGCCTACTTTAGTAGCTATTTTTTATAAAAAAATTTTCATTAAAACATTAATAAATTTGCATAAGCTATGGAAGAATCTAAAAATTTTACTATTATATACATTTACTTTTAAACTATTTCATTATCTAGAGTATTTAAAACTTACTATTTTCTTTCTAGTTTAAATTCCGAAATTCTTAACAATTTCGACAGTATGGCGATGACTTTTTTTATAAATAATCTACTAAATACCACAAGTATATTAGTAGTAACATTAAAATTCAGTGAAGGATTGGGTTGATAATTAAGATATGTTTTATTTAATCAACAATTTAAAAGTTTATTAAAACGTATTCACAAGTAACAATTACAAATGTATAAAAAGATGTACATTCTTATGTACAAGTAAAACAGTAATATTCTTTAGTATCAGTAGTAATCTTAAGTTTTGATTCTTATTTTCTAAGATCGGTTAAACTTAACTCGTAAATATTAAAAGTATGGCACGCGTAGCTTAATATGATATCTGAGAACATACACGCCAATTCCACATTGACGCAAGCTTTACGTCTAGGAAGAAAACATTGGAATTTTAATGACAAATCTGAAAGCGTATAGTTACGAATGTGGCTTATTTATTTACACTATATATAGATAAAATATTCATTTTTATCGATACCATTTTGTACCGTTTGTATAAGGAAGTTATATACATTCATTTTCCCTAAAAATAGTTCTTTACATAATGCCAATAAAAATTTAATATTAAATTTAAATCCAACATTAAAAAATTCATTAATATTCAAATATTTTGACATCAATATAACTATATTGAATACAAGCACTACTATTTACAAAATTTATCTTTAACAAACAAATGACGCTGATTTAGTTACAATAACTAAAGAGTATAATTTTTTCTAAATTTTCAAAAATATTATTTTTGTATTTAAAGTAAACAACTTATTAGATTTGTATTATTATACTTCAATATCAATAAAATTATCATTAAACAAATTAATTCATAGTTGATTCATTAATAAAATTATCGTCATTAAGTTTTCTATAAGAAAACTTTTACCAGCAAAACTATAGTTACATTTAATTACAGTTTTTACATTTTTTTTCTTTTTTTGACTATCAACGAATATCGTACAAAAGCAATTTTTCTAAATTAAAAAATCTTCTAACTCTTTTTTACAAGGAAGATTTTTACAAGGAAATTTTTGTACTTTCTCATCCAGTTCTTTATATTAAAATATAGTCCGTAAATAATCACGTATTCACCACTTTATTCCAATCTTCCTTGATCAAATCAGAACCCTTCTCGGCAATCATAATCACAGGAGCATTAGTGTTTCCGCTACAGATTGTTGGCATAATCGAGGCATCGATAACCCTGAGTCCTTGTACACCATAAACTCGCAGTCGAGGATCGACTACGGCGTCTGGGTCGTACTCCGGGCCCATTTTTGCGGTGCCTACAGGATGATAGATCGTCATGGAGATGTGGCGAATGTGACATTCCCAATACTCGTCGCTGGCGAACTTCAAATGCTGACACCCAGGTATTTTAATCCGATGAACCCTCGAACCGAATTGTTTGAAGACTTTGGCTTCGCTCACCTGCATCGCTATTTTTGCACCCTCTACGAGAGTGGCAATGTCATGAGGATCATCAAAGTAGTTAGCATCAATCTTTGGTGATTGGAATGGATTAGAACTTTGCAGCCTCACTGTACCTCGTGACCGAGGTCTCAACAGTAGCGGCATTATTGTCCAGGCATCCCTGTTGGCGATTGGTCGGTAGACCGTGTCGTAGACCTCGTCGGTTATTCCCAAAACCTTGCGCACCTGGACACCGGCATCAGAATTGATGGAGGCTGGTGCCATGTGGAATTGAATATCTGGATAAGTGCCGGAAGCGTTAGCAAACTTCGTGTTGACAAAGGCATAGCCCTCAACTCCTCCAAGGGTCGTCATAGGTCCTCTGCCATTAGCTACATACTGCATGGTCATGGGCGCGGCTTGGAAACGTGATTGGACTATAGCCACAGGTTTATCAATGAGAAATGTCAGTCCACCCATGCCTACATGATCCTGTAAGTTGTCGCCTACTTTAAGATCCTTTAGTACAGGGATGCCCATCTCCTCGAGATGTTCTTTAGGTCCAATTCCCGAAAGCATCAACAATTGAGCACTATTGATGGATCCTGCTGACAGAATCACCTCCTTTCTGGCCCTTACAAACTGTTTGCGGCCCCCACGATAAAATTCTACGCCTGTCACCTTCATGGTTGATGGATTTATGACTACTTTTGTTACATGAGCATTTAAGGCAGTGTGTAGATTTTGTCTGAGTCTGACCGGTCTCAAAAAAGCTTTAGCAGTAGAACATCTGCTACCTCTTCGGATGGTTCCCTGGGCAATCATGAAGCCGGTCTGGTACTCGCCATTAATGTCACGATTCTCATATCCAATCTCCATGCCGGCTTGTACAAAAGCTACTACTAATGGCGTTCTCCAAGGTGATTCCTAAATGAATAAACAAAGAAATTAATAAGAAAATTATTATTTTGTGCTTTTTAAAATAAAGACAAAGTATATAATTTGATGAAATAATCTCAAGTAGTTATTAGGACCATATACTAATTATTTTAATAAGTATGAGCTCCTACAATGACGTTTTCCCTATTTATCCAAGTCTGCAATGAACTTCTTAAAATGAGATATGGTTTAAGATTGGTTTATGTCGTGTGTATTATATTAGTTTACCTTATTTCAATAATGCAGTTATCAACGATAATAGCCATAAGTATAACTAAAAAATCAGTTACATGCAAAACGAACCTGTACAGTCAGATATCCACCAGTGCCATGATAAGGGCTGTTTCTCAAATAAGGATTGCGATTGTCCTCGGACTTCTTGAAGTAATATAGCGCCTGATCGAAGCCCCAACCAGGATTACCGAGTGACTCCCAGTAATCGTAGTCGTACCGATTTCCTCTCACATAGAGCATATAATTGAGGACACTTGATCCTCCGAGTACCTTGCCTCTGGGCCAGTTGCACCGGCCACCCTTCATTGCCAGACATGCCCGACCAGTGGGTTCCGTCTTATATTTCCAATCTAACTTGGTCAGCTGCAGGTAGGCCGCCAGCGAGGGCACATCGGTGATCTCGTTCTCGTCGGGCCCGGCCTCCAGCAGCAGTACCTTCCAGCGCTCGATCTCGGAGAGGCGCGAGGCTACCACAGCGCCGGCCGAGCCGCCGCCTATCACCACGAAGTCGTACTCGGCGTCCAGGGGATAGCGATCGATCGGCCGGCTCTCCGGATCTAATTGGCATGAAAGAAAAGCAGTCAGGCTCGTTAGTCGGGACTTTAGACTCGACGGAGAGAAATCGCGTTGCTCGCTTAGGTCTAATTAAGGCTAACTTTTGTCTCTTTTTTTTCTTTAAAGTGATTTTTCTGATTGTTATGTAAATGTGGACTGTGCTAGGATCTTGAAGTGTATGTAGCTGTGAAGTGATTATATAAATGTTGGAACGCTACTGTAAAAGAAGTATAATTACGTGCTAAATAGCTTACTTAATCATGATGTCAAGAGAAATTATAAAGGTCGATCAATAACTTCTATTGCTTTCATCGGATGCTTGAAGTATAAATATTAGTTGAAGTTGTACTTGAATAAAATACTTTAATTAGGTCTGAAAAAATTAATGAGAGAAATGCTTCGAAAGGTTTAATAGAGGTTTATATAAACCAATCTTTTGTTACTAATGGAAGGCATAGAAATTTTAGATATCAAAGTCTTTACACATTAACTAACCGTAAGGACTGGTTTATGTGTATACCGCTTCTATGTACTATTTTAAAACAATAAACTAAATTATTGAAATAAATTACATTTATGTTTAAAGATTATTTAAGATTATCATTTATTGAACTCTCAGTTTAACGATCTCGTTTGTAGTTTTGCATAAGCAAAATCTATAATGGAAAGCTTATAATAGAAAAAAATTTCTGTTTACTGGTTTTCGCGCGAAAAATGATTATTAATTAGTGCAAGTTTATACACTATTTCGATGCCTGTATGATTTATAAATGTAAATAAATTCAAATTATAATAAAGTTTTGTTATTGAAATTAGCTTGCTACAAATCTTGTATACAACTTTCTACAAATAAAACCATAATATATTATCCCTTCATTATATTTCTGCGTATTGCCAACGGTAAATTATTACGTCTTTATTAATACCGGATAGTTTCTAGAGATTTCATTTCTTTGCCTCTGCTTCCAATTAAACTGCCTCTTAGTGTTAATAGCGATACTTTTCTGCTTTAAATAATCCCTAATTTTTAAAAGCATCGACACCCATACGTTTTATGAAGGATACACTCGAACGGAAACGTTGAAACACGCGCAATAACATTAATATTTCTGGCAGTATAGCAACGGCTTTCTGACAGTAGTAGCTACTTTTACTCGAAACAAATATTCAAATCGTAATTTCTATTACGCCCACATTTAAACACATTCATTGCTCGAAGCACATCTAATCTCTCAATGTATAACTCTATACATAACTCCTTTCAAAAAATTAGCTAGTTAACGTTTCAGAAAAAAATTGCATTACCCAGTTGATCATAGTGGTAGTAAGAGAGGCCGGCAATGAGCAGCGGGACCAGCCAGAGCCCAGTGCCGACGAGGCCAATCGCACCCTTTAGTGCTGAGGTTACGACGATCGTGCTCAGCACCATCGCGCCGTGCTAAGAGATTGATTCGAATTTTCTGTAGAGGCGCGCTTGTCACAAAGTTTCGTCGTCGTCCGGCGGCCTCGAGGCTTCCTCTGCGTCGATCTGCCGCTGATTGCGCATGTTACAGTCGAGGGTAGCGGTGGCCTGATGATGTTGGGGCGTCTTTGTACATTCTGAAATAAAATGTATAAGTTAGTTATAAAATATTAAAAAATTTCAAATTATTGTATAATTAATTTGTTTTGTATACAAATTTTTGCATATATATATTACTTATTTTAAAAATATATCGATAATCTCAGAGAATTTGTGGTTCCAGCCTATTAGTCAATATTACATGATTGTACATACGATAAAAATCGTAGCGATTATCTAGAATATTAGTTTCAAATTGTTGTTTTACCAAGTAAATACAACCTGCTAATACGGCAATTTTTCTGGAAAAAATTCTTTTATTGTCCATCAATTTTACGTTTATAGTTTTCTCAAATATAATTAAGTATAGCATAAATTTTATATAAAAGTAAGTAATAGTGAAACTAACATGGAGTATATTTTACAAAATGTATGTACTTTTTATTTATCGTTTCTAAAACGTAAAAATTTTAACATCGATAATCAATAAGTCTTGTAAGTACCAGTCATTTGGAACTAAATTTATCATTTTTAAACAACGATTCTTATCGGTCACATTACTGAAATAGTAGTTATCCCTAACAATATAATTTACGGATATTAACTATAATTTTAGTCCCTATAAATTCATTCAATACCCAAGTACAGCCAACATCTCTCAATCATTTTAACAAACCCTTCATCGACCAACAAACTAGTTCAAGTACTTAATTCAAGCACTCGCAAGAACTAACCAGCAGTTCCTGACAAAGACAAAGCGAGCTCGCCCAGCTTTTTGGGCGCGCGCTCGACGTTATTATTTGGGCGGGGTGTAGCTCAGAGAAAGCGACGAGGCGACGTAGGAGCGCGCGCGCGCGCGGAAAAATGCACATGTCTTATGAAATTTATGCCGCGCTCGCGCTTGGCGCTAAAGCTGAGTAGAAAGCAAAACCTCTTTGCGCCCGCGAATATATTTTGCTCTCTCGAGCGCGAGCAGGACCATTTTTTCCTCCTCCCAAATGCGCAGGCGCTCGAGCGGACGATATATTTTTGAGACGGGTGAAAGCTCGCGCGCTGATTTGCTATCGAAAATTTGTTAACAGCTCCGAGGCGTCGGCGCGATGATCGCCGGACGATTTTCATTCGCTCGGGCATAATCACACGGCTATCCAGCCGTTTCCGAGAGAGCGTCTACATCGGCTATCGGTGCGAAACGATTGCGGCGGTTTTACGAATTTCACCGTCGGCGCCTAGCTCAATGCTGTGAACCCCGATATCATTGTTATAATTTGAATCGGCGCCGCATGAAAAGCAATGTCTACAAGCTTCGTAAGCGCGCTGGGATAAGTCGCGGTGGCGCGAGGAAAGTTGCAGTCCCGAGAGCTCGCGAGTCTGTTTCAAATTTAGAAAGTCATTGTGCATTGTAGGCCCGAGAGGGAAAAAAATTTATAGAACATTGTTGAACGGGAAGCGAGAACTGATTTCTGCTTTTGGATGACTCAACGTTACACGGAGCTTTTCGATCTGGCTTATTGATTGATGTACCCGTGTACCCGAGTGCTCACGCACCAAAACGATTTTTTTCGCGTTGAAAAAGGAAAACGATCGCGTGCAGCAAGCACGCAAATCGGAAGTGATTTAAACAAAAGATTTATCGCTGGAGAATTTTTTTAACCCCGCGTATCAATTATTTAATCATCAGCATCAATCTCGAGGCGCAAAAAACAATCGACAGCGCTTATTAAAGAATTTTAATTTACGAGCGAGCCAGAGCCAAGCTCGTAAATTTCGCGCGGCTTAAGTCCGCGAACGATTTAGTTATCCAACCGTCTGCCATGTGCAGCGACAGCTCGACGACTTAGTTCCATGCAACAAAAGACAAATAAAGCGCGCGCCATCTAATTGCTCCGTCTCTGTCATTGTGCCACACGCGCGTGGAGGAAGCGGCTATATAGCCTCTCTTTCTCCGCATTTCCGAGTCGACTCGCGTCTATATACGCAACGCACGATCATTATATATCTTGCGCACATGTGCGGTCGTTAATTTTATCATTCCAATAAAGTCGCCGAGCGCGCGTTTCCTCGAGTGACGATTCAGCTCGAGCGGTGAGTGTTCCCACATTAATCTCTTTCGCGCTAGGGATTGGAGGAGCAAAAAATCTGCGAGGCATTTGAATGAAGACGAGGCGCGTGGCTCGCGGTGCGAACGTTCGCATTGCTTGCGATTGCGATGAGTGTGGTGTTTTAGTGGAAGGCTGTTTTATTTTGACGTTGTGAGAGAATCGGTGGCGTATTGTTAGATAGCGCAGTGACCTTTACCTACTGTTTTGATTTTTATATAGTAATAATAGTACATAATTATAAACTTTCGTTTCTATTTCCGTCCCGCAAAAACATAACGAACAATTTTCTAACCGCATTTTGCAATTTGTGTACCTGATGACAAATCGCCCGCCTTTAATTAACCACCAAACAAAACAAACGTACAAAATCATACATCAGCGAAACAAATTGAAAATCCAGAAACGCCTCCCGCACACGGCGAGCCAAATCAGAGCGATCTAGCACCCAAGCTAGCCGCTACCGGCTAAATTAATTACCTCCCCAGCGGCGCACCTGCTACCGCACCAGTAAAACCTCTTATCTACCAATCTCAGCCGGCACCTTACAACCCGAGCCCATCGCGACAACGCAACCGCTCTCCATCGCACCAGATGATCGCCTCCTGCATTCGTACATACACACAAAGCCCAGGCTTCCTGGCCGCCTTGAGGCTCGCGCTTGTGAAGGAGCGAGATGGTGATCTCATAAAGGAGGCGAAAGGAGAAAGTGTTTCGCCTTCAATACACACACGCTCGCGCGCGAGCTGAGTTCCTTTTGCTCCACGAAAGTCACGGTTACGTTATGTATGTAGACGCTCGAGCGAGGCGAGCGCTAAGGCTGCTCCCGTTTTCCGACTACTTCCCCCGGACGCTTTTTTCTTTCTTAAACCGCGCTGGCGTGCTCGCGATTTTACGGCCCGCCGCGGGTATATCGCGATGAGGCCGCGCCTTTACCGCGGGGAAGCGTATACATGTGTATATTAATTTACTTCCGCGCTCGGGCACGGACGTAATCGCGATCGCGCGCCGCCTTTGTTCTCGCGCGCTTGCAGGAGATGGACGCGAGATCGCCTTTTCCTTTTGCAACTGGCTACCGTGCTGAGACTGCGGGTGGACTTTTTTTTAGTCGCGGAATTCTGGAGGTTTAAATGGGGAGTGGAGGTGGGGGATGTTGAGAAGAGGTTGATTAGATCAGGTGTGCTGGTGATGATGTTGTGGGTGTGATGAATGAAGATATCACATCTAGAGAGGCTTTTATTAAGGCGTGCAAATTGAATTGTATGTGTTTTATAGTGATTTAGAATGTTTTGATTATACAGGGACTTTCGTTACTTTTGTTGGGCTTATTTAAGTACTTAGCATTCAGTTTTGAAGTAACAATTATTTAATTTTTTCTACTTCCTTCCATCTTTTGTTCTGTCAGTCATGCCCGCACAAATCTGAATTCATCGCAAGTACTAATTTCTGTCTTTAAGAATTTGATAATACAGTATCTCAGTCCTTTTGCATATCGCTTTCTCCTTTCTGTACTTCTCCCGCCGCCGCAAATTTAAACTTCGCATTATTAACGAACCAAAGATTTCAAACATTGTAGAAACCGCTTAATTAGTTTCGACGGAAATCATTATTAAATCTGCTGGAGTGGTAGAGTCAAAATTTTTGTTGTCTAGACAGAGTTTCTACTCTGTAATCAAAAATCGTTTACTCGGCGAAGTTCTTTAATTAAATTGCCGCAGGTTCTAGTTTCAGCTTGACAATTTTGAAACAAATTATCTTTATCTAATAATAATTTACATTATTTATTTATCAAACACCAGATCTTAAACCGGTTAAGTGCAAAAATATCATTTTAATCCTGTACGTAGTGTCACCCTGATTCCGTTACTTCAATGCAGTTTTCCCCGTTTAGTCGATTTGTATCGTGTTAGTTACTACAGTATATATGTATCCTGAACTTCAGAAAACCTCCCTTTCCTCGTTTCGCTATCAGACTATTCAGCCGTTCTCGTGCCTCTTTTTCTCTCATTAATAAAGATTTTTCGGTTGTAAATCTTACAAAAGATGGACTGATTGCAGAGCAGCGCGTACGTAACGCAATAGAAAGTGCTGCAGACGCTCAAAGTGTAACAGTGTAAGTAGATGATATCGGAATTTAAATTCGCTTCAGAAGAATAAAAAAGCCTCGGAAGCAACAAATTAAAAGATGAATTTAATTACTCCGGCAACAAGCTACAAAATATTATAAAATATAAAAATGATTTATCATTGAAATTTAGACAAAAGTTATAATTAATAAAGAAGGTGTGAAAATGGTGTCGGTTGTAATTACACTTTTTGTCACCTTAATAAAATAGTCTGTGATTCATATATACGGCAAAGGAACCTCGACCCTTTTTTAAATTATAAGTTGTTCGCACGTCGTAAGATTAAATAGCGCCTTGCATAAATGAGCCGGTTAATCATAATTACACTCTCGCTGGGAACGCGCGGCATGAAGAAATCCACATTATTTTCTGAATGCTCACACAATAAAATAGCTTCAATTTAAAAAAGTGCGAGTGAAGTCTTAGGGAATTGTTTTGTTTTCGGTCAATGGCTGTTTCATGGTATGTAAGCAATAAAAACGGCGTGTTAAAAAGACGGAAGTGATTTTCGGAGTTTTAGATAAAACTGAATTAAAATCTAAAGAGAAATTTAAAAAAATTTTTGAGCGCAAAATAAGTATATTTGTTAAATATTGCTTTATTGTTAATATTGAAATTGTTTGTTTATTTTATAGAAGGTCACGTATTGTTACATTTGTAGCTTTTCTGATCAATGTAAATAAGTTTGATATGTACAGATTTTTATTACATTAATCAGCTTGAATAGAATGTAATAACAATAATTCATTAACCATACATGAAAAAATAATTAAATGAAAAATTCTAAAGAGTTTTAATTATATGAGGAACTGAGTATTTCTGTCAAGTAAAAAATGTGATGCAACGAAGGAAAGTGCTACAATCTTGAATCCAACGTTATGACGAACAGGTGACGAGCCCACAAGAAGAAAAAAATTACTGGGTAAGGTAAGAATGCAAACTTTCGCGAAAAACCATATAATTTAAGAATAATTAACATCAGATTAAGAGATAACTAAAGAATCGAAATTAAAACAATTTCTGATTTTTAAATTCCGAATTGTATTTTTTTGTCAAGTCAAGAATATAATTAAAGATTTAAAAAGATCTAAAGTTATAACAACACTGCACAGTATGCAGATGATTTTGTTTCATTGCATAAAAAGTAACTGCGCATGTTTAAAGCGCTAGAGTTTTTGCGCGTAGAAAGTTTTCTTGTACGCCTTGAACTTAGAATTCAAGTATTTCCTGCAGTAAAGCAATTGACCATTGAACTTGAAATTGTTAATTCGAACTGGTTACGCTAGTACTAGGCATATGTAACAAAGCCGTATTGTAAAATACGTTCACTCAATTTTTACTTATGCTGATACGGATAGTCAGTATGATTAAACAAGATCTGATAAGCATGTTTAGATCAAATTTCTATTATTAGATATTATTCCAAATGAAACTGTTATGTACATCAGCGGTTAAGTGCACTGACAATAAGGTACGTTAATATGACTTACAATGTTCTAAAAAATATTTAGGGCAACCGGAGCATTAAGCTCGCAGCTATTATATAGCCAAAGAAACTTGCGTAAAAGTGTCCAAGCATAATCAGCCTGTGTCATCAGATTAGACTCTGTTACACCATTAGAGCCACGAGGAAAGTGTTAAGTGTAAGAGCGGCGTTACGCGGCGCACGCTAAATTGACGCCGACCACTTAACGCGTACGCAGCTTTCCCATATTATTTCGCGCTGTCCCATATATTTCGTCGAACGTTTTCTTTGGCTCGTAATCGTAAAAGCGCCACAAAGACCGGCGATTTTTCGTTAAATAATTGAGGTATTTTGTGACAAATTAGAGGATCCATAAACTTGATGGCGAAATAATCTCTGTAATGTGATGCTCCTTCTTCGCTGCTCGGTTTTCAAAAATTAATAATAGTTCTTTAATAACGTGTTGGCTCTTTTTGTAATGTATTTAAGTGTATATTACTATCAATTAGTCACAATAAATAAGTTTGTCTGAAGTAAGCTACTTAGGAATCATCTGACTACTATTTATGTTTTTAAAAAGAAAACCATACATTGAAAAAACGGGTGTCAGATTTTTTAGATATATTCTTAAACTTAAGTTACGTTGGCAGTGATTAGTTGATTGTTTATACTTTTTTTTGCCTAACCTTGGTAATTAATTATTTTCAATTCACTCGATTAAAAAAAAAATCAATTCCCCCTGATTTTTTAAAAGACTATTAATCCACATTCACATAAAAAACTTCTCTACAGTTTTTACTTTACAATAGACTTCATCAGCTGCGAACCCAACAAGCTTTTCTCTCAACTCAATATACCCCCTCCCCGAGACAGCCGTAAAATCATGCATACTCACTGCACATTCCACGGCCAAACAACGTCCGCTAAGAGAAAAAAAAAGGAGTAGGCGTGAGCGGCCCATAAAAATCGCTTTCTTTTACGAAGAGGATCCGAATCGCGCGAATGAAAAAAGCAGGAGTTCCGCGACCATTCCTCTCTTTCTCCCAAGATTGCGTTACGCGCGTAGTGGGCTCTCTCGACGCGGAAGTCGGCGCGCTACCCCCTCTTCCTCTCTCTCTCTCTCGTTTTTCCTGCTTCGATTCCGACTTCCTCGCTCGGTTGCCGTATTATTTTGGTCTACGTGCGTAACGCGCGCAATTAGGAATGCCCGGCATTTTCCCGCGAGATCGTATACGCCGATGATTATTCCAGATGCAGGCACGATTTCGAGATAAAGAGCGCTCCTTTATTATTGGTTGGGAGAATTGCTCGGACGTTTTGTTAGAGATTTTTTTGATGGACGTGTATTGGTGATTGGGCATCGAATTTTGCCCAAATCGGTGGTAGTTACGGTAATAAAGGTGTTTGATGGTAAGTGAGTGCTATTATGGAAAGATTAGGGGGCGTCATGGTCGTCGGAGACTCTTTGAGTTTCAGTATAACAAAAGAGTAAGCGTTGATAGATTAAAATGATTTTCATAATTTTGCAAAATATTTGCCGTATAGTGAATGTTATAGCAAGATTTTTGAGTACAGTCAAAACACCAAGAATTTAATCTTATCATCAAACGTAAATTAAAATGTTTGAATAGAGTTCCAAAACGAACACGTGTAGACATTCATTGATATCAACATGTGCAGCCAGTCACTCATAACGACAGACTTTTATGACAAGTTTTTTGATTTTTGACGTTTCGTACTCATTATAAACAGGTTATTGGATTATTAATGGAAGTGCTCATCTGTTAAAGTAGTTTTTTTTCTATTACGCCAACAGCTGATTTACATTTCACGACCGTTCCATTTCTCCGCATATCAGTTTATGGAAATTATGTTTGTTTATATATCTAGATTCGTATCCAAAATAATATTAGGAAAGTGACCATATTGATGTCTAAATTTAAATTAAATTATGTATCAGATCATTAGATTGAAAAAATAATTATCAAAGAAAGAATTATAATTAAGTATTTTCATTATGTATTGCAATAAATTGTACAACTATTATAGATTCTAAAAGTAATTTACTTGTTTTAATGTGACTTTCCTTAAAAAATTGTTTAATTGCTAAAATTCTTTAATTGTTTTCATCAGGCTCTTAACGAGAGGTTTGAAATTCCGAGGATTGAAATCATGAAATACTTTTTGAAGATGATTATTTAAAAAGAATTTTGTGTCTAGAAACAGACCCACTAGAGCTAACGATTTTAAAACTACCATTCGCCAAGGAATGTTAATTAGATTCTGAAGATCGGTTTGCCAATTTCACCATTTCATATATTACGTATTTGTCCTATATGAAGCAATTGTATTTCAAAATATATTAAAAAAAGATCATTAAGTTTCAACAGATTTAAACTAAATATTTGCGAAACTTTTCTAAAAAATTTTGTGATTATTTAATGCTACTATCGAAAAATAAACATTTCGAAAATTCAAAAAGTACAGGGATAACCTTATTTTTTAAAGACCATGAAAATTAAAGTAACTTACTACAGCAGCTAATTTAAAAAAAAAATGAATACAATCTCGTTGTACACCAATCAAAAAACAAAACAAGAGAGGCCAAACCAACTACAAACCCCCCATAAAAACTCCGTCAGCTCCTTGAAGCTCAAAATCACAATGAAACCACCTCGGCGGAAAATTGCTTACGCATAATCCCCGAAAATCAAGAAACAAAAGGTCCTCGATTCTCAAAGCCGAGAAGCCCGCAGCAAAGGCGCGCACGCTCATTATCGCCCCAACCGATCTCCCCCGCCTATGGCGCGCTCCACTCTCGCGACCTTGCGCACTGAAAAACGAAAGTCCTTGCTCTCTCTCTCTGTCTTTCTTTCTTTCTCGCTCACGCGCGAGAAGAAATTTCGTATGCCAGATATATACACAAGCTTGCGTATTACGCAAGGGAGTCTGCATCTCTCCTCGCGTTGGTGAAACGGTCATCGCGGAAGAATCGGCACGATTTAATATTCCGCGCGTACGTAACGCTCATACTTTTTATTACGCCGCTTGGCGAAGCTTTTCTCCGTACGCTTGTAATTGCGCCCGCTTATGTATCGAAAGCGGCAGTGCCATTATGCAAAGCAGAAAGAAGAAAGTGTATCATCGTTTTCGTGCCATCCGATTTTTGAGGTTATGTTTAGGGTTACGCAACGCGGGTGGACTTGCTTGTGCGGCTTTATGCAGATTTTTCGTTCTACGGTATAATGCTTTTATGTTTTACGAAAGTTTGTTTTAAGCACGAGACTGTGTATGCAAACGCGTGGTTTTAAGGTTGCGCAACTGTGTTAACGTGTTTTGGGCGTGTGGAAAAAAAAATTGCCGTAAACCCGGCGACACACACCATATGTAAAGATGATCAATTTTGAAATTTATCGGAATCGCCGGTTCGGGGATTTTGTAACGGATTACGAACCGAAATGTTTTAGGCGCCGGCCAGCTCTAAATGAGAAAACATTAGATAATCGAGAAATTTCGATGTAAATTAAAAAGTTTTGATTTTAACTGAATTTCAGAACATTCATTTGAATAAAATTTTCACGCTCACGTAATAACGATATAACTAGCGTGGTTTATTAACCAAATTTATTGTTCACCGCAGCCGCGATGAAACGCGTTAAGCAGCTTCTAATTACAGAAGGTACGCTCGCAATCATCCTCAGGACACTTCTCTCAACAATGACGATGTTTGCCCGGCTATTTGTATGGCAGGAAATGTCAGGCACGCTGCAGTCCCTGCGTATAAATTCGAACTCTGGAAAAGACGACGAGGAGGCAACCGCAGGCGCGTAATGACGGCAATTTTCCCCGGATTTTTGCCAAATACGACCTGTAATGCGCCGAGACCGCAGGCCATATTTATGTGTATTTTATATAATTCGTAAATTCGAAAGGCGTAATCTTCTTGTAACTGCTCTTATCGGTAAATTTATCAATCGGGCATTATTTATAACCGTTGTAAAAGTGGCAGCTTTTGAAAAATAAATGCATCCATCGCTGAAAGTTATGCTCATTATCCGATTATCTAGCAAGATATCATTGGCATAAAACAAAATTAAGCTTCAAAATAAGGGAGCTTCGTAAAAAAGTTTTGTAACAATTGATCGATTACCCGACCCAAAGGACCTGGGCTGATTAATTCACTCTTACCTGACGGTATCACTGTCGACATCGATTAACCTCTATTCCCCGAACCACCAATTAATCAACACGATCGTCGTTAACTTATGTTATCGTTACACAGTCGCTCGAGAAAAACATGATAGAAAAAAACCAAATATACAAAAACGAAGCAATAATTATTCAACACGCACTGCGAACGCACCTTGGCCAAATCGTGTACCGATCCCAGCAACTTAGCATATCCTTCACAGCCAAGCGATCCTCACGTCCTTCTTCTCACACCACTCGAACCATCACGAAGCAATATCATTTTTCACACTTATCACTTGAAAAACCCTTGCTTTTTGAAAAATCGGCAGCAACTCGATCCCACGATCTCCAATACCGATCACCCAACCGATTTCCGCGACTTTTTATCTCATCGAGCACAGAGAACTGGAAGCATCGGCGAACGAGAGCAGAGTACACGCGCGCGCGCTCGCGGGGCCGTCGAGAGCGCAAGTGTATATATCTCGGGCAGAGCTTGACTATCTCGCGCGGACTCGCGATAGCAAGTGAAAGAGAGAGAGACAGAGGGCGAGCCGGCGTTACGGTACCGTACCGATGTAACTGGCGCGTTCCTCTTTTCGCCCGCTTCTTTCTCTCTCTCTCTCTCCTTCTATCTTACTCTGCTTGCGGACTTGCGCGCGCGAGTGTGTACGTGCGCGGCTCGGCAGCCAGTGAAAGTATATTCTCTTCCTGGCGCGAGTAGCAGGCGAGCGAGCGGGCACCAGCCAGCCGGCAATGGCAGCTTGTCCTTCCGCGAGGCAAGCGAGCGCTGTGCCACCAGTTACCACATCAGCCTTCCCCCGGAGTCTGTCCAGGAGGTCGCTGCACGTTGGCAGAGGGGCCGGTTTGAGGCATGCCGAGGTTCAAGGTGCTGCTGGGATGTGGATTTGATGTTGGGAGACTTTTGGGATAGGAGGGGGAGGATTGAGAGGGAGAGGGCTGGAGCTTCGAAGCTTCGAGAATTGAGTTTTGGGATTTTTTTTCTTCTTTTTGTTGTTGTTGTTTATGTAAGCTGTTATGAGTTGTTGGTGCGTAATTGGATCGTTAGATATGGAGTTACTTTGTTGCTTGTATTGTTTTTGTCATTTTATTTCTAACTTGTTTACATGATCTATACCCGTTGGTTTATATGCTGGAGCTATTGCAATAATTGAAAATAAAAACTAATTTCAAATCCAGAGAAAGTAAGTTTAGCTTTTTGAAGAATAGAATAGCGAATGACACACAATTTATTAAACAAATGATGACCAATTAAAAGAATAAGTATAGCAATCATTTATTCTAATGGTAGTGGTTAATGTAACAACGTATTTCAATTTCAATAAAATAAAACATTGTTACAAATAAATTATTAGAAAATGAAACCATAATTTCATACAATCATTTTAAAAGCAGAGCTAAGCTAAGCTGTTGAGATTTAAATTTTCTTTCTACCTCTATCCAGTGACTTTGCGGATTCTGATGGGCTGCAATTCGCATTGTCTACAGACACTGTGGCAAGCTGATTGATAACCGTTTATGAGAGATTATTAAGCATACTTAAAAAAGAAAGCAACCGATATCGTAGATTTAGACAAGTTAAATCGAGTAATTAAAATTTGCAAATTTCTCATTGCCATATAATAACGTTTATTATACTGTGTTGCTCGAAGCTATTCAGTCTCGTAAATCCGTAACACGCACCCACATATCCTACGTCTCTAAATCTAGATCAAAAGAGAGACGTCAAAACGAATTTCAGGTTATTTCCTTGAGTATCTTTTTATCACTGTCACATTTATTTTTCAAGAAAGGAAATAGCTTAAAGTCTCGACCGCTTTCTGTAATTTACATTTTTACGTTTGCTGATTGCTGCCGGTGTTATATTCTAACGGCTTAACTGTCCTTACATCTCTAAAACAAAACTATTTAAATTTGGTTGACGGAAAATTGACGTTTCGATTTACGTTTTGTAAATTTTGTTGTCGTGAAAGATTGTTGAATGAAAAGTATTTATTTTCTCAATACTGATAAAAAATAATAGCTGTCGCCATAAGAATGCGGCACGGAAAAAATTGGTGAAACTTTCATGCGCGTATTTCTCTTATGTAAATAATCGCACAAAGCTAAAACCGCAGCTGAATTACTTTTTTGCTCGTTTCATTTAAAATGATTTGAGAACAATTAATGACGTGATTGTAAGTTATGAAGGTCTCAAGTTAATAATTATTAACCGTTGGATGGTAAAAAAACATAAATTTCTCTGCTTTTGTGCATTCATAAAATTAAATCAAGTTAGGGTTGAAAAGTAAATTTTTTATCGATCTTTAAAATGTAGTAGAAAGCGTAGAGTACCGCAAGCGAGAATACTATTTTTTATACATTTATTTTCTCGGTACGGACTATCAAGATTTTACTAAATATCCTGTCTAATTAGTATGTACTAAATTCAAGTTTGAAACTTGTAATTGCAAAATCATTCAAACAAACAATCTTACATTTGAAATTAATTAGACAAGGTAACAAGAAAACTTTGAAGCTTAGGTAAACAAGAAATAACAATTAACAGCTCTGAAAAAGTATTCACGTGTTTCATGCTCAAACAATAACAAATTTAGATCACATCACCACCTACACTGAAGTTCTCATGACGATAATGTCTCACTTCGGAAATCACTTAAAAGCGTTAATTTCCATTTTTACGTAACAATAGAAAATTCCCATGCGATATCCTCTCTACCTCGACAAATGTGCTTTTACTTTCATTTGGAATAGGTCTTGCACGAAATGAATAGCTAGAGGGAATCGCACGGAAAAAAATTAAATCGTTCGCATTACCGCAAGTCATCGTCCAAATAAATAGAATTGGTTCCAAACACTAGTTCATAAAGTGTCGATCAACTTGATCTGACAAAATTTGATCAACCAAAACAAAACTTTCATTTTCTTTTCCAAAACCTAAAGAATTTTATCGAATCTCGAAAGAAAATGAAAATTTTATCGTCGAAGGGTACACACGAAAGCAGATGTCCAATATGTTCTGTCACTAAAGAACCACCTTGAGCAAACTCTCAAACAAGTTCGTCCAGCGGACTATTCGTGTTTGGCGCGCAATACTTTGAAGTTTACGCACGTGACAGGTTACACGTCGTTCCTCTCGGTCTTGGGAATCCACCTTCGAAAGTCTCTTTTTTCCGCTAGACGCGCCGCGAATTCTGAACGCTCTATTCGGTATTTCAGCGAAACTATTTGTTCGGCATGTCGCCGTCCGCTGCTTTCTTTTTTTTCTATCTGCCTCTCCTCCTTCGCCTTATTCGGCGGAGTTTGCGGAAGAAGACGGTCTATTTGTCCAGCAGCTATTTTGCGAGCGTCGCTTCGATAAGCATTTCGTCAAGAGTTTCACTTTTACGAGCTTTACGAGTTTTTGGGTCTTGGGCTTTCTTAGCGTGGGCGTCGCTGACGTGTGAATGTACTTTTATTTGGTTGTATAGCGACATTTCATTTTAATGGATACAAATGTGATACAAAGAGGTTTTTGAATGTTTTTAATGGATGCAATGAAAAATGTTTTGCTTTTGTGTATATATGTCAGTTAGGTTGTTATTTGAAGACGTGAGCCTTATTATAAATTTATGAATAAAAAATCAACTTCATTGCACCACTGGGCAATAAAAATAGTAAAGTTACATAGAATTATTTCGAAAATACTTTTTGGAAAATACCATTTCGTAATACGACTTTCTTTAAGTTCAATAAGATCGATTGGTAATAGTTCTTTGAACTAAAATTCGGTAGCCATTAACTAATTGTTTACTTTCCAAATATATGATCACTCTGTTTAATGTGAAAAAAAAACGGTTGACTCTTTTGTCATTCCTTACTCACATCACTTTCCAACTTAAATGTCATTTACATAGTTCACAATATTGTATTATAATTTTCTATGCTTAGGAAATTATTACTAAATTGAATATACTTTGTTTTGAAATGAGAGCGTTAACAAATGACTCTCTTTAAAAGGATTAAAACATTGTAGAATTTTCTTAATTAATAAAAAATAATTAAGCAAATACATGTGCGAATCAAAGATAGGTATTAGTTTAATGCAATTGTAACTTAAATAATGCTCTATTTAAACATTTTTCTAGATAAATTCTTAACAATGTCTAAGTTCGCTTTCCTTTCCTTAATTGTATACATCAACATTGTGATTATGGATTTTTATAAACCCCGTATCCAGTACCCTTTTCAAGCAATTTTTTACTCGAACAAAACTTTCCGTTCCATCTTGCGGCTATCTTCGGATCAAAATTTTTATGCCGCAAAAATAATTGTTTTCCCTTCCTAATGTCGATCAGATAAGCAGTGCGCATTGTTCAAGGTTGCGATCGGTAGAGTTGCGGCCGACTTCTCGAAACACAATGAGTGATTTTTGTCAATGCTCCATCTACAGGATTCATCTCGACTAGAACGCAAATTAGCAAGTTCGTTAAAACCGAGAATTTGCGACTCTATTGTTAATGCTTTAAGAGATACGAATGTTTCTTGATGTTTTGGTAGAGTATTACTTAACGCATGTGTGTGCAAGTTTGCATTCATAAACAAGTGAAATTGTTATATAAGTCATTATACATTCAAAAAAAGTATTTTCTGAATTTAATATTAATTCATCGAAAATTCTTCAGAACGCTTCATGAAATTTGCAGATATAATAATTCTGTATAATAAACGAGAGAGCAGCGAAGCATTTAAGTAAAAAACTGATACTTTTTTAACTGTTTAGCATTATAACACTTTAGTGCTAGCAGTAATAGTTACATCATCAGGACTCGACGTTTTGTTTTAATGATTGCATTGACATAAAAAAGCTATTTCTGTAGGAAGTGTTTTTCTCCTTTAACATTCTTTGCTCGGAATTGAAAACTGTTGTATTCCGATGGAAGCAATAAAACCGGCTGTCTTAAAGTTCCGCAAAACAAGTAAAAAATTTTTTCAAAAATCCGTTTTTACGTGTCAATAAAATAAAACACAAGAACGCATTCGTTAACTCAAACTTCCCATTTCTCCTACTCGCCACAAAAAAAAACCCAAACCCATCAATCCACCAAAAAAAAAATCTCTCTATACAAACTTGCTCTCATCTCTCGACCCCACCAGCCGTAATCAGCAGAGTGCAACGCGCAGCTGCGTGCTGCAACTCACGGAGAAAAAAAAACGAACAATTTATATAATCCATCGAAAGTCCTTTCGCTCGATCTCTCACGCGCGCTTCTCTTTTTCCTCGACGGCATAACGATTGCCACGAAAAACGAGCCGCGCTGCTCGTCCTCCGTTCCACTTCGTAAACCGCCCCCCAGAATGTCTCTGTCTCGCCTTGGCATTTTCTGTCGGGTTGCTCAATAACGATATGACGAGCGTTAACGGGGAAATCGCTGAGCGGCCCTCGCGCGTGACGCCACTCCGCCGCTGAGCGCACACGAGGATGGGAGGAGACGTGCGGAATCGGCGCCGTATCATGGCGGCGGAGTCTTTTCACTTTTCTGGATTCTTCCCGCGTCGCCGCGGAAATTTTGCGGCGGGGGAGATGGCTGGGTTCATCGAAAAGTTAATTGAGTTTAGGAGAGGGTTATTTGTTGCTTGTCGGTTTTGGGGAAAGGAGTTTGGTGGGGATTGCGTTAGGTAAGGAGTGGCTTTTGTCGAGGTGGTTTTATTTACGATCGGGGAAGTTTTAGCCTGGACTATTGGAAGGAGGTCGGTGGTAGGAGATGCGGTTGATTTATGAACGAGGAAATTTTCGTTCGACACGTGGAGGTAGCTTGAGTAGTTTTTTTCATAACGTGTGGACATTCTTCTTTTATGTCGTGTTGACATCCTTTGAATTTCATCAGATGATAATCACTTATTTTATTTTATAAAATACCACTTCTTATAATTCTTAATTTAAAAAAGCACATAAAATGACAATGTTTGCAAACACGCATAAACATCAACACTGAGTTATAACATATTACACTTCTTAATGGGTTATTATAAGTGATATCGCATTACGAAAGCCCATCACTCAAACTCGAGCTGCGCATAAAATATGGGCCGACTCGAATCGGATTCAATTAGCACTTTCTTCCCACTTGGCATTCGTCGGACGTCCGGCCACTCCTGCTCATCAAATATTTGTGTCGGCACATGATTCCACAATCCAAAGCGTGCAAGCGCACTCTCTAATAAGGCGACTCGCTCTCGAGTCGGTAAGTGCTTTTTTTGGTCCAACGATGCCGATTGTCGCGTTTTATTCTTTCTCTTCAGATACTCATCGACTCAGGAGTGGCATAGATACTTATCACGTTAGACCCTTTATGTAAACAGAAACATGACAAATGCCTGCATTGTTTACAGAGAAAGCATTTGCATATACGTTGTTCGCGACTTCACGAGTGGCTTACATAACGCATGGAAGAAAAAATTTGTCTTGCCCAAGATGACTTTTTACTTGTCTGTTGAAAGTCTGCGCAGCGCATGCATTTTTCTAGATTATGCTTTTCCAGGTTGTGCTCTCACGATCGGCCGCAATAGAGTTTCTTATTATTTTTATAGACTTCATTTTTTATAAATATTGTAATTTTTATGTGGCTGTTTTAACTTTGCATGTTTTACTTCCTTCGCCGCGAAGCAATCTTGCAGACGGTCGTTCGGCAAGAAATGGAAAATATATGAACGTTTCTCTTTCTCTTCTGTGCCAAAGCTAATGTTGAAGTATCGCCGCTACTTCCGCTCTGAACTAGTAAAATTTGATGGACCATTCTGAATAAAATAATGGAAGGCTAAGAAATTATTCTGCATTGTCGATGCGTCTTACTTTACTTTTTTTCTCAAAGAATTTTTATTATGATTTCAAAATAAATTTTCTTTTGTCATCTTTTTGTTTATTTAAATTATTTTCACCTTGTACATAATTTCTATTTCCCGTTTGATGTTTGCGCATCCAAAACATTCCTCTCTGCTAATTAACTTTTTTACTAACTGTATTATTTACTTTGCGTACTTTCTTATTTTTTATTTTTATTTACGAGAAAAATTTCTCCAAATTTCTAACTAATCATCAAATTTAGAACTTACAAAGTCATCTTACTATCTTTCATTTTTCCAAAAATCATTAGAAACCTATCGATCCATTCGTCCACACAAACAATCGAATTTCACCACGCAAAATATCAAACGTCTTTCCGCATGACTTTCCTCTTTCTCAATCACTTCAAAATCGATTCGCGCACTGCATCCTCTTTCACGCGCCAAAGACGCGTCTCAATTTGTGGCTAGTCATCGATAAAATTTTCACCGAAAAAAAAAGAATCGGAGAAGCGCCTCTTCGAGGCACGATTGTCTCTTGCGCAATCAACGATGATTTGTCAGACGCGTCGCGACGGGCGCCATGACTCTCTCAGGTTTCATCTTATGTGCTGTGTTATAAGAGCCTATAGACATGTGATAGGCTAGTATTAAATAATGTTTATACAATAAGGCTCTCACGTAATATCGAAGAAATTCTCGGCGAACTACGATGGTGCTTTAATTATAAAGGAATTTTCGTCCAATGATGCTTAAGAGTCTTTTCTCAGTCACACGTTGTAAATATGTTAATTTTTAATCAAATTAAGATAAGCTGTAAGAAAAGGTTTAAGTTATGGAAATTTCAACCGTGATTTTTTAAAGAATGAATTTTCGGGAATCAAAAATATTTGGTAATGCTCACTCTCTGTATCCGTTTTTGCTTTCTCATGGTGAAAGCTTTGTGCTATAATTATTTTTTTCAAATTTACATATTGATTAAATAATTTAATTGGCCTTAAAACGCAAGTAAATTGTTTTTAAAACGCACAATAAGCGTAATTGAATGCCAAATGAACATTCGTTACAAATGCTTATTAACTCATTTTCGGACACTCAAAGCGTTCCCCTTTTCTCCAACTCCAAAAGTAAAAGTCCCATAAATCCACGTTTCATAGCGAATAAAAAGAAACATCGCGAAACAAAACCACAGCACTTGACAATCTCAACCCCGCGCAAAACATTTTCCCCCTAACGATCTCCAAGAAGATACAACGGAACGTTTCACGCGCATACGGAATCACTTAAGAGCCGTCTCCTCTCCCGCTTTCGCACCTAAAATATTGGCCGTAAAAGAAACTTAACACTCGCAATTATAAAAAAAAGCGCCGAGAAAAGAAGAGTCCTTCCTCGTCTACCTCGGTTACGTGTCGCGCCGAGATAACGACCTATTAATTTAACGTATCACTTTCTTCCTCGCGAGGAGGTGGGACGCATTACGCGTAGCCGCGCGTATACCCTTCAATTATCGCCACTTTCCACGATGCCCGCTAATGAACCGATACCCGCCGCGGACGAGATTTATTAGCGCGGCGCATTATAAGCGCACGCGCTAACCGAATTAGGGGATAAATAAGGCCGCCGGCAGCCTTGGCTTCGTTTACCCTGCGGAGCGGTGCACCTCGAGCGAAATGCCTTCGTGTGCGTGTGTCTTGTGTGTCGGATTTTTTTATTCGATCCGAGCCTCTGAGTATGGGAGACAATTTGAATTTTAATTGAAAGGGAAATCGCGGTTGGAAAAGTCATTAGTTTTTTGACCGACAAAATAATGGTAAATCGCTTTTTGTCGATTGAGATTTATTGTAAGCCGGCAGGTTGGGTGTCTCGAGTTACCGGAGATCTAGAATCTGACGAAGGTAACGAATGAAAGTTTAGACGGGGTATACTCGTTAATTAAATGTTTGGTTAAAAAAAGGCCGCGATTTTTGTATTAATTAATTCTGGATTGCTTGCGTACTGACTCATGCAGCGAGTATTTGCCTGTTATTTTTAATTATAATGTTACAAACTTTTTTATTAGTGCTTCTAGTTGACCTTATTCCGAGATGATGTATATAATATGACTTCGCAGGAATTCATATAACATTTTTATTACTCAGAAAAGCAGCGTTTCAGTGAAAAATAGACGCGAACATTACATCCGCTCGCGCTGTATTATTAAATTAAATCATTCAATAATTTTTCCAAAAACCCAAAAGACAATGAAAACAGTCCGCATAAAATTTCCCCACCTCCCAGCGCACCAAATCTCCCATCTACTTCTAAGAAATTATACGTTTCGCCGAATTCCCCCGAACAATCCCACCGAAAGTACTGAAATATATTTCAGCTGCCAGCGCGCTTATCCGATCTCCAATCGCAGCCATCCCACACGCACTTTTCGAATTTCAATTTCACCTCACGCAAGGCCTCCTGCGCGCCCGCGTCATAAAGCCACCCTCACCTCAAAGAGGGAGACACGCGCGAGCTCCGGCGATTTACATGAGAAAGGTCGAATCGACAGAGTCGTCCGTTTTCGAGCGAATCGTGACGAGGCGAGCTCGCGAGTTTAACAGGCGCAAATTAACCTCGCTGCTGTCTCTCTCCCCCTTCAGGTCTGATAATGACCCGCGTGTCTCTCTAGCGCGCAATTACGGGCCTCGTGGCGCCGCTGAATCTACTCTCTAAATTTCCTGGCGCGTGCGTTCCGGGAACCTCTCGTACAGAGGAGGCGTACAATTCGCGAGGAAAGATCGCTTTTGGGAACGGTTTATGTAAGTTGTTAAAGACGTGTATTTTCCGGCCGAGCGTAAGTGGATGTGCGGCGTACGTTGACTTTGACGAATGCTGCGCGCTGGAGCTCTCTTTTTGTTCTTGATTTTGCTAGATTTTGATAGTGTATATAGTTGGATTATTGTATATAGTTACGGATTGATTGCTCTCTAAAAGATAAAATCCTTGCCCAAATTTACTCTTTAGCAACAGGTACTCGTTATAAGGAATATATATTTAAATTTACTCCTCATAAGGAGTGAATTTTGTGAAATCACAAAATTTAGTCCTTATACGAAGTAAATCTTAAGGAGTAAATCTTGGCAATTCAAAAAATTTACTCCTCATAAAGAGTGAAATTTAAATTTTTCTCCTTATAAGGACTAAATTTTATAAAATCATTACCCGAGATTTACTCCTTATAAGGAGTAAATCATATTATTTATCAACTTTTACTCCTTATAAGGAGTAAATTTTAATTTTTACTCTTTATGAGGAGTAAATTTCTTGATTTTAT
>UELX01001257.1:0-47740 GCA_900480035.1 Eupelmus urozonus
TCTCTCTCTCTCTCTCTCTCTCTCTCTCTCTCTCTCTCTCTCTCTCTCTCTCTCTCTCTCTCTCTCTCTCTCTCGCTGAAACTCACACATACACATACTATGAACACATATCGCGCCTACGAAATCTGCATTCATCACTGACCATCCGCGCAAAACGAGGACCCCTCGCACTGCGTACGCATACACGTTGCCTTGAGTGCGTGCTTTCGGAAGTGCGATAGCTTTCGTGAAACTCGTAAGCCGCTGATTATAGCGCGTCGGTCACCTCGAGTCAGCTTGCAGACATTACGCGTTCATATATGTACGATGTGTGCATACAGCATGTGCGTATACAGGCTAAGAGGCTTTCGAGAGGCTAATTTGGTAATTGGTTTCTGTGTCTTTGATGAATCAATGCTGTTAACACATTATTGAATTGGCAAATATATGTATGTATTTATTACAATTTTTTTTTATTTAAGTGTATCGAAATATTTTTTTATAGATCATATAAAAATTTATGAAGTATATTCGAATTTAAAAATAATTGTCAACTAATACGTGGACAGTACGTATGGATCCTGGTAAATGTAATGAACGAATTCATATCATTCATTGGATATTACAATAAATTTAATTGGGATGTAAAGTAATATTTTTTATAAGTATAAAATTTCAAAGGTAATTTTTATCTCTACCATTCTGTGCGATCCATTAACGCAAATGAGGTTTCATAACCAAAATTCTTTTAACGATGATTCCAAAAAAGCATTCGATTGGAAGCACATATCGCAGAGTTAGCGCGATTATCTCTGCGATCTTTGCATGTGGATATACAGTAAAGTAAAGCTATCGGCCGAGAGCTGCAGCTGTCGACGACGGTCGTAATCCTCGAACGTACAACTACCATTCTGACGCCTATATAGTCACCTTTACCTTCTGAGCAAAATCCCAGCTAGCTCGCTCCTACTGCCATGTGCAGACGCGCACGAACAAAGAGGGAGAAGGAGCAGAGAGCCGGAGAAGCGCAGAGATCCCTCAAGGGAAAACAACAGGAGCGATAGGTCAGTATAATGGGATATTGCTAAGAAATCGAGATTACACTGTTATTGAGAGACCGACCGATGATAGTAGATCAGATACTGATAGTGAAAGAGAAATCAAAGCTAAACTTAAATTGTCTCTGTGTGTATATTATGCTATTAGTTTAAGGTAGTTGAATTAACACAAGTCAAAGTAGTCCCACATATTTTTACAGTAGAAATTTTTATAATTTTTATATATTGTTATGAAATTTAAGGCAATAAATCAATAATTTCATTTATAAATTGTAAATTAAAATTTACTCCATATTTAAAAATTTTAATACTTAAGCACTTTATCTATACACAAAAGTTGAAACAATTTCCAAAATTTGGAATAAATTTATTGGTTGTTTTAAGAGAAAAACTTGACCTTTAAATGATCTTGAAAAGTATTTTAAAGATCAAATCCTATATAACTGTCACATAACCAAAGAAAAATCTTAATATTTTATTTTATTTTTTTTCTTTTTTTCTGAAACTATTAGTTTTCGGGTTATAGTACTGTACTTTTTGAATTGCCTATATAACGTTTTCACCTTCCAAATTTATTTGAACTGTAATATAGTGCTTGAAAATAAGTAGACAAACTTCGATCTCCGCGAACTATCTAATTTTATGCAGAGAAAATAAAATTGGTTAGTTCGCGGAGATTGAAGTTTGTCTACATATTTTCAAATCTACACCACAAGAACAATAAATTCAGTCTAAATCAATGCATTATAGTGGATTTAGATTCAAAGAAGTGTTTTTTATAAATGTTATGACTTTCGTATACAGTAAAACAAACTTTTCCAAAATGGCGGTTTTTGTGTAACTTGAGTAAAAAAAATGAGCTTGAGAAACAAATTACAAAGTTTGATTTAGTTTAGTACTTTATTACAGATAAAACAGAGATTAGAAATGGCATCAAGATTGTGTGCGAGTATAGTCATCTCAAAACGTTCTGCTCGAGTATCTCTTTCTTCACGCGCTTTCAGGGATCGCAGTGCCGACAATCCACTTTTCCACATAACAGCCCTACGTACGCTTTAGCACTTTTTGATTAATCAAGTTATTAGTAGTAAATTTTACTTTAATTCAAATTAAATTTTGCATGTAAAAAAGCGAACAGCAAAATTTGATTTGAAAAAAGAAAAAAAATTGTTTACAGTTTGCTGCCGTATATCTATCAGTCACATGCCAAGGGCCTTTGATCGTATTTTTTCTCATATTTATAAAAAAACATGTAAACACAGTAAACATTTTAATAAGACACTGTTGTCAGATGTAGAAACAATTACGAATGATCAATGATACTCATTTATATTATATCTCTGTTTATGATTAAAAAATTTTAAATAATGGAAGGCGGAGTCAGAACTTACATAAAACTATTCAGCAGTTTTTATAATTCTTACACGGTCATTGACGTCCTCTCTCATTTCAGTGCAGCATTCACAGATGTTTAACCTTCAGCGATTACTCCCCCTAAACTCCCCAATCACCATACTGAAATTCCGACGGTGTCCACCTACAAAACCGCCGGGGAGCAACAACCCCTTGGAAAAAAAATCTAGAAACATCGTCTTTCTTGGCTCTCATACGTCTCTCTTCTACTCATAGCGGCGCATTGTGTTCGCGAACAATGCGGCGACGACGCCTCCTTATCGGTTTTATTTTCGCCCCCGCCACGCTCGAGTATGCTTATTAATGGCGCAAGCTAGCTCACGGCACACTAGACACGCATACACACGGCCCGTCCACTTCAGTCTCGGCTTGGCTTTAGCGGCCCCATGTGGATACACGAGGGAGACGAAGCACGATAAAGGAGTAGGCGAGGGTCGGATCCGCGTTGCCGCAGCTTTTCTCAGATATTTTGAGGGTCCTGGAATGGCCTGTTTCGTCTGATTTTAAGGGAGAATTAGAGATAATATTGTTTGTTCATTGCAACAGTACCGTTATTTGCTACATATTTTACCCTGATTTATTTGCTCTTTACTACATGTATTTTTAATGATCTATTGCGATTTTTGTTATAGATTACACCATTTTTATATTTACCATGAAAAGAGTCATCTTTTCTTTTATCAGATAAATTTTACTATAAAAGATAACTTTTCGTTCATTTTAAAAATATAGCTAATATGAAAGCAAATAATTAATTTGCTAATTAATCTTAAAAATAACATAACATATTCAATTTATCGCTTATCAACCAAGTTTTATAAAGAGATTTCACTTGCTTGTATCCCTGAATCTAGCACCTACTGCGTCACCTCTCGAAAGCTCTCCACAAACGGTTAGCTGTCCTGTGAGCGCTTAAATGACCAAGTATATAGTAGTCTAGCGGCGAAGTTTACGCGCTAGGAAATTCCTGCCACTGGCATAGTAGTGCGAACGTGCGTTCTCGTCTGCATTATTGAACTAGCACTCTCCAGGTCCGTTCGTTTCTTTCTTAGCCACGGTGCTTGCGGTGTTTCGGTTTCTCTAGGCTCGACGTGGTCAACTGAAATGACGGCGATTGTAGTTTGAAAGAGAAACTGTGCGCGACCTAAATTTGTACGATAGGCTTAGAATTAGTTCTTTTTGGATAGTTAAAAATTATTTACGAGAGTGGATTTTATTTTTTGAAAGGATTAGATCTATTTTCTGTATAAATTGAATTTTCTGTAAACTATGATTCCACTATTGTAGATATCTCCCACAGCTAATCTCTTAATCGGACTTCGAGAAACCGATCAATCGTCAAGCACACGCTATCCTGAAGCAATCGATAAAACATTTAACTCATCTTCGTCCACTTAAATCCCTGTGTCAAAAAGAACGAGTGGATTTAAACTTGCTTTCAGCTTCGACACGAGTATCAAAATTAAACCGACCAATTTTTCCGCTCTTCCTTTTCAACACGCTATCCGTCATAATTCTGAGACTTCGCGTAATTGCGAAATGTCGAAACGAGAACCGGAGCATCCGTTCTTTGCAGAGAAGTGTATCCAATATCCCAAACTTTTGCAATATTAAAAAGTCTTCTATCTTTTCTATTTACTTACAGTAATTGTCGTAGTCACCTTCAATATTCTTCATCTGTTATAATCAGAGACAATCTTGACTTTGTTCAAGTTTGCCACTTTTGATAAGAGCAAAATTTTGTTTTTTAATTCTGTATTTTACAGAAATTCACTTATGATTTATTGCAATATTTATACTTATGAACAAATAAGTCTTAGTTAAAAAAAAGTAAACAAGAAAACATAGAGTAGACTATTTTTAAAAATAAATTATGCTTTTGGAAAATGGAAATCTGAGTTATTAAAATAAAATGATAAAAAGTAAAAAGCTCACTAAAGGAAATAAAAAAGATAAAAAGCAAGTAACTAGCTGTACGATAAAAGATTTAAGTAAAAAACGGGATAGCAATCAAAGAACAGCGAAAGTCTGAAAATTGTGAGATCATAAAAATAGAAGCAAAGGAATTAAATAATAAGTAGGCTCGGAAAACAAGATAGGACGATTATATTGAGAAACGGCGCGAGAAAAGCAACGAAAAAAAAAGAAGAGAACAGACATCGAGTAGTGGACTGGAGCGAGAAAGAAGATTCAGAGGAAAGACAGGCAATGGGGAAATTGCCGTGGAAGTGTACAAAGTGAAAAGTAAAATTTCGCCCGAGCAAGTGGAAGTTAATGTTTAATTTAAGATAGAGCGAGCAGCGTGCGCGTCGCAAAAGTTATATCCGGCCGCTTGCTTCGTCTTCCCTCTGCATCGGAGATATGATATATAAAGGGGTTGAAGAGGGAAGTAGCTGTGAAGAAAGATTCACGATTTATATGAAGTAAAGACATAAAGACATTCTTTTTAATATCTGTCGATTTTGCATTTATTCCAAGCAGTGTGCAGTATTTGCAAGGATTGATGAATGCATATTTTGAGAAGATTACATAAAAATTCCATACACATTTTAAATTTATATATTTTAAGTATTATAAATCATATTTGTCTCGCATAATCAGGATTACTGTTGTCTTTTTTACTCTTAATAGTTAGATCAAGCGCGCCACATGCGCCCTACATCTAACTTACACAGTAAAAAATTTTGCGTTTAATGTAATGTAAAAGAAGAACACATGAATATTATGTTAAATATGCAAACTTATACTATAAAGTACAAATTATTCGTGTACTTAAATTTGTGAAAATAACGTAAGAAAGGTAACATAAGTAGGTATTGTGTAAGGTCACAGTTAAAAATTTAGAAAGACAAAAATTTAAAAATGCTAAAATTTGTATTGACCGAAAGTTTGAAGTAGTGATAGATAAAATTCAGAAAATTCAAAATTTCGTTAATCATTAATTTGAAAAGCCAAAAGTTTAGAAAACAATTTTGTTAATAGCCAAGAGTTTAGAAATTCAAAATTCGTAAAATTTTCATGATTGAAGTTATTATATAATTTTGAAAAAAAATTTTTTGATGGACAAAAGTTTTGACATTTGTTTTTCTTTTCTTTTTTTACTTGATGAGATTATCAAATATAAGTCAAGTGTTTTTAACTATACTAATATTCCGAATATATTTAAAATACGTGTTATGGCTTTCTTTCCCTCGTTGTTGCATATACTATTTTTCGCTACAGTGAGGCCGAAATTATCAACTTTCCATTTGAGGTTAGGATGAAAAGTTGGTACTTTCGGTTCGTTTTATTGATGTAGAATCAATAACAGCTGATAAAGTCTATCTCAAAGTCTATAACGGAAATTGATCTGAAATTTGGTAAGACTATTCTTTACCTTATAACTATCTTTTGGTTTTGAGCCCATTAATAACACTAATTTATTTCACACTTTAACGTGAGATAATTCATTTAAATTGTTCATCGCATATGATTGTTTATAATATTGTATTGGATTGTACTAGTGTTTCTAGGAAGCGGAAGCCTATTAAATCAAAAACAGAAACATTTCATTTCATCATTAAGAACCAAAACACATATCTAGTTCCATGAAAATCCATGATTTTGAAACCTCTCCTTGTTATCAAAAGAAGGATTATGATCTAGTTCCATGAAAATCCATGATTTTGAAACCTCTCCTTGTTATCAAAAGGATTATGATTTTCGCGAAACGGCTTTTGATGAGGATTTTGTAATATATATTAATTCATAGAAATAAACTTTAGCGTCTAATACGTCATTTAGTTCAACTTACGGGATGCTATTGTGAGGTAATACTGTTGAAGCCACCTGTTAAAGGCAGATTAAAACCTGTTTTTCAAAACTTTCCAGATAATTTAAATTCATCAATATACAGACACTCATACATATAGTAATAAAAGACATTTTTTATTCTTCACTCCCTATCCTCATGGCGCGTTTCAAGCTGTAAATAAAATAATCGTTATTTCTATCAATTCAATTTCCTAAAGAAATAATGATTAAGAAAAATAGGCCAGTTCTTTTTTCTGTGGTTTAGTAAAAATTACTATATTATTTAGTGACGGAGATAGTAGTCATGATACTATGTAAAATACAAATTTGCTATAATTCTACAACGAACCGAAATTATCAACTTTACGTTTGAGGTTAGGATGGAAAATTGGCGAAAAATAGTATATGCAATACGGAGGGAAAGAAGGCTACCCCATAGCACGTGTTTTAAATATATTCGAAATATAAGCATATTTTTTTCAAAATTAATAACTTCAATAACAAAAATTTTCCGAATTTTGAATTTCTATATTTTTTGCCTTTAACAAAATTGTTTCTGAATTTTATCTATCACTACTTCGAACTTTCTAAGGTTCGGACTATGCAAATTTTGGTATTTCTAAATTTTTGTCTTTCTGAATTTTTAACTACGCCCTTGTGTAATTATTTACAACAATTTCATGTATTAAATTAACTGCGAGAAATAACTATAGAAAATTTGTGTAGCTGGACAAAATTTAACATAAATTTTATGTCCAATTTCGTCCAAATTTTTAACTGTGTAACCTAAACTTGATTATCATGTTTATTGTAAAATGACCAACCAGAATGAAGTCTACAGAGGCTTCAACTTTCTGTTGTAGTTTTTTAAAGAGAGGATTATGATCGTGTTCCAAATAATTGGGATGCATAGTTGCATTAGTACATTAAAACATTTCGTTATTTAATTAACTAAACCTTTTTTTATTTTATAAATGTTTACAATTATAAGTAGTAATTACATTTTAGATATTACAGTAGCAATTGAACATATAGGTAACATTTTATAATTCATTAATAAATAGTAGTTAATTAAATTCACAATTATTATTCTGTTAAAAGCGTTAATCGATTTCAGATTATTTTATGATGATGTAAAATCCATTAAGAAAATATTTTTGTTTAATTGCTTTTATTTTTATTAAGGCTTTTTAACAATATTTAAAGTAGAAGATTATCGTTAAATCTGCTGATAATAATATAGCGTGAGGATGCTGTACACTAAAATAATGTACGCTTATTTACATAAAATAACATACGTGATGTGTTTACGTGTACTCGATTTTACTTTATCCCAAATAATGGTTTTAAAATTCGTCTTTAAATGATTTGATTGTTAATACTTTTCTATAATTAATATAAATTTCAATTTAGGTACGGTTATTGTTTTATTAGTTGTGTAGTAACTAGTGACATATTTTCAATGAGAGACCTATAGGCTTTCACAGCGTGATATACTTATTATTAACAAGTAAGATTCCGTTTACTTTAGCTTTTTCAGATTTTGTAACTTAAAGATTTTTATTATCTAAAATATATATAATGTATATTCTCTTCTTAAAAATACACGAAAAGTGAAGCCGTTTAAAACAAGATTTGATTGGTTGCTTTTGAATAGGCGGTAAAAATTAAATTGTAAAAAGTTATTAAATATTAAAATAGATTTTATTCTTACAAAGTTATTTGTGAAAGTCATTTATAATATGAAGAAAGTTAAATAAATAATAAAAGAATGAATATATTAATTAATACATTTTGATTTCAAGATAATTTAAACTTTATGGATTTTTAACCTGAAAACTTAAGAAATGCCGAAAAGTACAGACAAACAAAAAATGCAAATCGCGCGAAGCGCGCAAAATGTCGCTTGTAGTATATAAAGTATATGATATATTTTACAATAGTTGACGTGGATTATTAATATTATAAGCAAATTTATCATACTGGTAAAACAAAAGCGTATCCTCTGCTTTTTAATACATTATTTTTTATTAAAATATCCACTTTATTAATTAAACTCATTAATTACGATAAATTTTTCGTGAAAAAACTTTTTAGTTGATTTAAAATTTGTTATAGCATATATACTTGCAAGCATTTACTATTTATTAATTTCTGCATTCTCAAAGCGAAATGACATCACAGTCAGAATGATCAAAGTAATTTATCGATATCAAATTAAGTAATTAATCATATTAATATAATTATTTTGTAAATACTTCATTGCTTGCGATAAATTCTTCATACAAAATGATAAGATATATTTGATAATTGTTTAATTCAATCAAAACATTCATATTTCGCGCTACTTGTAGCATTTATTACATATTTTTTAAGCACAAAAGTTTTAGTTTCTACATTGCGCTCATACTATTATACACGCAGTACTTATTGTGACAACTTAGAAACATTACGTAGATACATTGAAATTTCTTGACAATCGAATAAAAAATTAAGATCAAACACACTAAGTAATTAAATAAAACGTAAATTAAACTAAATATCTACTTTTTTTATTAATATTTACAATTACTTTGTAATTTAATGCATTAATATCTGCATACATTTTTAATTAAATAAGGATTTAATGTAACACTTTTAATAAAGTAAACCAATATTTATTAAAGATCAATAATGGAGCAATTATAATTTATTAGACTTAATGTATCATCATAATATACTTTGAATTATATTATTTTAATTTACTTTTTTTCTTCCAGGCACTGTTAATTAATCTAAAAGACTGAATCGAATGTTTGTTTTATGAAATAAATAATGCAATGAAAACTATTTAAAAGTCTTGATATAATGTCTCGTTTATAATCCAACAGTACAAAAATAATATTTGCAACTGTTATTATGCTTGAAAGACATTAACATCAGAAATAAAATTCAGTTTCTTAAACCTAAAAATATTTTATTATGAATTTGATTGTATAATAACTGAAGTTTCCTATTAATCTACATTTCCTGATATGCCATGCTTAATAATTAAGACAGATTTTTGAAGTTGTCAAACTTTATTCTCTAATAAGCCTACCTATAAAAATAACAAAATTTTTCTGATGCTAAAAATCTGCGTCCTTTAATTCACAGTGTCGTGCTCGACGGTGACAGTGACGAAGTGCCAGGCAGCCCTGAGGAGCCTGCAGGCCTTTGAGTACTTCAAGCCGACCTGCCTGTGCCGCCCACCCCACGTCGATCGCGAGTGCAACAGCTTTCGCGACTTCCTCTTCGATCATCCCTGCATCTACGTCAACAAGAAAGGTAAGGGCAAAATAGTGGTAGAGTTGAAGACTTTCTTATTTTTCGTTTAAAGTAAAATTAAATACAAACTTTTTAAAAAATTTTTAAGTCTGCTTTAGCTTTTAAAAGTTTAGAAATCGCGAAGTCGATGATATCTTTTTTTTAAAAATTTATCAAGTCAAATTTCTTGTAGATCAAAAAATAGTGGAAAAACGTAATTTATAAACTGCGTCTGAATTAACTGTTATTCTATATTAGAATGAAACCATTTTAATAAATTATTTATTATTAATTTTGATTTTAGTTTGCTACCAATTAGATTCTAGACAAGGCCTAAGAAAATTATAATGATTAGGTCTAATTAATTAATATTTTATTCACGTTCTAATAAATTTTTTTTCACAAAACCTTATTAGTAGATTATTTATATTGTAATTTTTTGTTGTTTTTTTTTTAACCTTATTAGTAGATTGCAAATCACAGAAAATTACTCAGAGCTATTTTAGCTTTTTGCTTCCACGTTTTTCGTCGCTCAATTAATCCAGTTCTTTCGATCGAGAGTTCAACGCTCTTATCGCTAAATAACTAAGCGGTCGATTCCGACCAGCAGAGAATGTGCACTGATTTATTAATTATTTCATTCATTCCAAAACCAATAGCCAGCCAATTTTCCGTAGCTCCATGCACGCGAAAAAATGTCGCGAATTTTTGCTAGCGTAATTCTGTCTCCACACAGCTCGAGCGCGATTAAAGTCCGGAGCCCTCGAACGCTTTCGCGTTCACCACTTGCCGAGAGAGTTAATTAACGGCCGCTGGGGCTGAGCGCGCCATTTTTCCGAAACGAGCAACTTTCCGGTTATTGGTCTCTTTTACCCCGCGCGCGCGTTTTTGCACGAAAAATTTTACGACAGGATAAATAACGTTTAGTCCACTATGCTTCCAATTAGATGGAAATAATTTTGCCCGGTATATTTGAAATATTGATTAATTATACGTGAGGTTATACCGGGTGACTTTTTTTACCTGAGTGCCAAAGGTTGGGAGTATTTGATGAGCGACATGAATGATGTATCGGTATATAGCGAATGAAAAACTTAAAAATCTACCGTTATTTTAGATTAAATTTCGGTTTTTTGGCATGCTTAAAGGAATTGTAAGAGCATTTTTAAATTGCATAATCTCATTAGATAATCCAGTCTACGGTTTTACCTTTTTAAAAATACCAAAATTATTTTCAACAATATTTCCTTCCATCAATGTGCATTAAAGTATCAAAATAATTTTATGTTTTCCATAAATATTTGTTTATTATTATACATACATATATCATATTTTAATAGCTTCCTATCAATGAGTCTTTACATAAGTAAGTTACATAACAATGATTATTATTATTACTGTTTCAAAAAAAAGAAAAAAGAAAAAAAAGAAATTGAAAATAATACTTAATTCCATTACTGTTCTCCAATCTCTTAAAAAATTTAATTTTCACGAAACGTTCGAGCAACGCTTCTCGCCGCGATCTTATCCTTTTGAAATAAGACGAATATTCCTCCTTGCAATATTATCTGCAATTAAAAGTAAGCAACTCTGAAAGGGCGACTGAATGCGGAGGAACAAAGATGGAATGAAAAATAAATAAGTGCGCCGTCTCGTCTGCGCTTCGACGTACATCGAGATAGAGAAAGGCGGAGTTGATGAGAAAAAGGGGCTCGCGCGCTCGGACTAAACAAGTTGCGCAATTAAAGCATTTTTCATTCTGGGAGCTTAATTACATTTGGACGGTGCATAATGAAAAGTCCGCTGTGCCGGGGTCCCAAACTTTCGCGCCCAATCCGATTACTTCTGTTCCATTCGTGCAACGCGCCGCACTGAATGCACATGTACGCGTAAGACACACGTTAACGCGTGCCTCGTCGTCTTTCGCCACGGCGACTTTTTTATTTTTTTCAACTGCAAGCGCGTTCTAATTAATTTCAGGTTATGTTCGTAATTAAATTGGGAGCAGGGCTGCTTCACACGTATAAATAACTCGCGCAGCGCGGCGCCGCGATGAAATATAGGACATATTTTCCATTTTCCCGTGCACGCGGAGATGATAATTTTATTCGTTACAAGGGAGCTCATTAGACCGGCTGAACTTTTACTCTTTGAAAACAGACGCTCTTTTCGAAAAATTATAAATTTTATTTATTGTTATCAGTGCTTGAGTTGATGCTTAAATTCCTTATGGTTTTCATATTTTAAATTGCCTTTGCGCTAAATTTATTGAAAACCACTTCAATTAAGAAGGAACTTTGTTGATAAGGAAGGCTGATAAGCAATTCCATATTCTAAAATATTAATGTTATGATTGATAAAAAAAATGTTTTTCTTAGAATTTGATAGTTTATATCTCACAAAAAGGGTTCATTTTATGGTACTAGAACAATATTCAAAGCGTCGTTAAAATCTCTTTTCACGCTCTCTAGCCCCTATCGTGAATTTGATCTCAAAGAAGTTATTTTAGAATTTAATTATTTTAATAATTAATAATAGAATGAACTTTTCTGGTAAACTGCGAAATTTACAGAATTACGGGTCGAGTAAATGAACATTTACTAGTCCATAATAAAATCATAGCTGTCCCTGAATCCGAGTTAAACTTTGGCGATATCCAAGCCGATTTCGTCATGATCTTTCAAAGAGGCTAATCAAAAATGAAAAAAAGATTTGCGTGCACTCAAATAACAGTGAATCACGAGCGAATTCAATTAGTTTATTCGAATTGATCGGATTAATGGCTCACGAAGGGGATGGACGATTATACGCGTATCGGTAGTACACTGTTTATTGAAAAGCAGATTAAGGGCTCCGTGGACTCGACCGTGAAAACATCAATGCTCCACGCGCGCAGAGCAGCAGTTACCCTCGTACGATTAATGCGAAATAGACTGAAGCAATTTGGTTGTATTTATATGACGAGGAGAGAGCTTGAGCTCATTGTTTGGCGCGAATCAACTTTGCTGATTTTGTTGATGTTTGCTTCCATAATTAACGGAAATTAACCACAATCAAATTTTTTGAACTGAGTCTGTACAAATATTCGAACTTACCAAGCTGAAATTATAAATAAAAATTATAAAAATGTTTAATGAACTAATTGTGAGAAGTTTTGATATTTTGTTTTGCTAATTAGCTGGAAATACTTGAATATAGATTTTTTATTTCCTTATATTATTTTACTGTTACATCGGATGAACGATATAAATAACGGGTATAATTAGTACAACTTTCAGCATGAATTCAGTTTATATTAAAGATCTGCTAATAAAATGCACAAAAAATAACAAGCTGGAAGGCAGAAGACGCAAGATACCAGTAGCGCTAGTACAAAGAGTATATCGCGAACGTAGGCTCGCGAATTCAGTATTTAACTAAACTCTAAAGAGTGACTCCGAAACAAAAGACGTGCGGTATCTTTGACGTGATTCTCTCCCTCCTCTCCCTCACTCACTCTCTTTTATACCGCAGCCATCTTTTTTTTTTGGAGTCTTCTCTTCATCGTCTTTTTCTCTTTGCCGACCTCGTCTCTACTCTACTCTATCTCCTTACATAAGAGAGCAGAGCGACTCTTCTTTTCCCCATTGTTCATTTTCCTAGAGGGCTCGTTCTCTCGTCAGGTTTCCTCACCCCTAGAGTCTTTTGAACTTCCAAACGATTCACGGATAATTCCCGATGCTCGTCTGCTCTCTTTCTCGTTTCGTCCTTTTCTATTCTCTTTTTTTATTTTCTCCGTCTGTACTTTGAGGATACGGACGATTTTAAGGAGTACACGGGACAGAGAATATATCGGGTGAAGAGGCTATTGTGTGTAGCATGAATTTTCACTATTGATTTTAAGCTGCATTTTTTAAATCTTGGCTATAACATGTAAATTGTTCGTTAAAATCAACTTTTTGTTGAAAAAAAAAAGAATGTACTTTTAACTGGCGAGATTTTTATGCTGTAGAAATCCATGCAAATTAACGAATTTATCTTTTTTATTTTTGTATGCTACATATATTTTGTATTTTTAATAACATCGAAAAAAAAATGTTATCAGATTTCGCTCCAAATTTAAAACTCCAGCAAAATATGAGTAACAAACGATATAGTAAAAGCTTGTTGTTAAAATTTATTTTTATAAATTTAAAATAAAAATAAACAAAGAAAATACACTTTATTACCGTGCTTCCGCGTAGTTAGCTAATATCCCTTGAACGACTTTTAAGAACAGCGACGACACTCGCATAAGCACGTTCGAATGATCCTCGGGTTTGCACGCTCGCGTCTCCACGATAAATCGTGCGCATCCGCGCGCCTTTCTCTCTTCCTCTCTCCCTCTCTCTCTCACTGTTGCGGTACGCAAAAAGGAGAGCACCGAGGAGAAACGCGTTTTATTGCGTTTCCGTGGCGAATATTTTCCCAGCGTTCCGACCAATGAAATTTCGATCAGCCGAATACATCCGGTAATGGCGTGAGCGAGAGGGGGAGCACGCAGGATTTACATCCCGCGATATTTTGGGAAGGGATTTCTCTCGGCGAGCTTCCGCTCTCTCTCTCTCTCTCTCTCTCTCTTCCGCCGAACAGAGGAGCGCGGAGATTAGCGGGGGATTCTTTCGGATGCTCGAAACAAGTTTATGATTTCCGTTTGGGAAATGCGCAAGCTGCCTTGAGAGATGCTAGGATTTGCCTGCAGCTTCTGTCTTTACGTGCGATTTGGTGAGAAAGATAAAAATAAGCCGTTTTGTAAATTGATTTTTAAATAACGAAGGACTGGATCGATCTATTTTTAAAATGTTTGAATTTATAAAAAGAGTGGCGTTTGAGAAAGCCAAATTTGTATATTTTATTTTTTAATGACAGCGAAAAACTGATCATTATGGTTAATTGCAGAAAAGCCAGCAGTCGATTCTTGATATAGAGAGTGGAAAAATTAACTTTAATTCACTGAAAACAGTAAAAAAGTAAGCGACCCCTCCAGCATAACAAAACGAGCTTCCATAACGGCAGAAATAAACGGCGGTGTCTCTCTCTTGCGCGCGCACCCGCGCGCTTAACGAAGTGCCGCGCGCGATTGCTGGAGGCAAGATCTTCCTTCATTAACGAAAACCAGCGTTGCTAGTCGTTAATTCTAGACGACATAAAGTTTAATTCCGAAAAATTCGGTGAACGGCCAAATTTAAATGCTTTTAACGACCATCCGAGTTTTTTCCATCTTCAGTAGCTAACGAGCCACACAGCGGGTGATTCATAATTTAGAAGCGAGTCTCCACATGTGCCAGAATTATTCAAGTGTCCGAGGTTCCGTGAATTCTTGGTACCCGTCATTTTTTTTTTCGGATGTTTGGTGTGGATTTTGAAAGTCTATAGTTATTAACATTCCTAAATTGGCACATAGTTGAGCGGGGCTTTAAACTACTCGTATCAAACAATAGAACGATATTCAAATTTCGATATTGATCGGAGAATAATCATTTACGAAATTTAATTATATATATAAAAAAATAATACTTTATTGTTTTTTATGCAAGATTTTGATAATGATCGGTGTCAAATGTTGATGTTTGAATACGTAAATAACTATTTTTAGATCAATATCAAAATTTAAGGTCTTTGATACGTAATGTAAGCTTTGAACCACGTGTATGTTAACTTAGAAATATAAATTATATATTTTTGTTCTAACACCTAGTAAACAAAAAATTATAAGTTCTAAAGAATTACTCAAATATGTAATTTAAATTTGGTTCGCATTATAGTTGTAGTTGTAGTTGTAGGATTTTCGTATATTTTAGAAGCACTATAGTGCACTATAGTCAATTTAAATTAACTGAAAACTTTTAGCTATAGCTTTTAACCTATAGGTTAATAGGTTAAAAATAACAGAAACTGAATATTTTATAGATTTCGGACGTTTAAATAGCGATAAAAAATTGATAAAATATATTTATAAATTATTATTTATCTATTACAAGAAAGAATATACTCGTTAAAATTTTGAATAAAAAATTTCAGTTTCAAATTCTTACCTCTGGAACTGTAAAATGGCAAAATTAAATAATAATATTTATTTATTTTACAAAATTACAGTATGATGGATAGTACAAATGACAATGAATCGCAATGGGTTTCAACGTATTATTTTATTTAACCAAATTAAATTGTAATTGAAGCCTATATCTTCAATTCTTGTGGACGTTTCACTCGTTTATGAGGGTCGTAAATTATGCACGCATACATGTATCAGATTTCAATGCTGCGAGGCCGCGTCGCGCGAATGGATCAATTTTCATTAGTGATGTTGAAAAGTCTCGACTGTTTTTTTCTCCTTTTTCGTTTAAGCGGTATCTAATATTGCTAATTAAAATCATTGGAAATATTTATATTTCCTATTTTCTTTCAATCTTTCTGTTAAGTTCCATTAGGCAGAAAGTGTAATTATTAATGCAAAAGTGAAGGTTAATTTTAAGTTACTATTTCAATCGATACTTTATAGATCTATTATGCGATAGGAGACTACATAGTTAGATGTCATATTCTGAAAGTTTGGTAGAATTTGTTTACACAGAAAAATCAGAGCATCAAAAAGAAATTTGAATTCTCACTATTGATTGTTCAATTATGGAAAAAATAAATTTATTAGTTATGGAAAAAAAATAAATTTAAGTCAATTTATAATTAATTATATATAGTTTAATGTTTACATATTATATGAAATTTTGAAATAAAATATAAAATTTATTACAAGTTTTATTATATAAAATGAGTTAATTTGGATAATTACTCTTTTAGCGATGAAGTTTATGGTTTTGTCGAAAATGAAACGTATAGACAACGAATCAGAATGTAAAAATAAATTTCACAAGTTATTTATGTTAACGACCGAGCGATTTAAAATAAATAACATTGTTTTAATAATTGCTGGAAAAGCTCTCGAAATGATTATCAAAGCCTGGATGAATAAAAAGGATATTAATATATGAATCCATTTTATCGGTAGAATAACTCGCTTCCAGGACGATAACTTTCCCAGTTATAAATAATAAAATGCTTTTCATTATCATAAAGCAATTATCAACTTATATATCAAATTTTTTTTTACAGAAACGGATCCGTATCCGATTGAGTCCCTACCTACGTGTAATCATGCTCTAAACCTCTGTCGCGCGAAACCCTGTACCAAAATCTATAATGATTTCAAGACGAACTGCAAGACGAGAGACGGCAAGTGCAGGATGGAAAATCGGTAAGTAAAAAATTATACAAGAATTTCTCATAACACAGATATTTACTTGGTAGTCAAAGTGTACAAAAGTGAAAATAAGATTAACATTAAAAGAAAAAATGTATAATATATTTTAAAAAAATCATTGGTATTGTAAATTAATTTTCGTTTAAAATAGATATAATTCCTTAAGTCGTTAATACCAACTTGACCTTAATTTCAAATAACTGTTTTTTGAACAGCGTACATATCTTTTAATGTTTCTTTGATTAGCTTTCAGTGCGCCGCACCAGGTAGCAATCGATTTCAACTTTCATGTTTTATTGATTTTCATACACATATTTTAAACCTATACGTACCCCGCTGAGCACTAAGATTAATTATCCGAAGAAAATTTCATAGCGCAAAACGAAAATACTAATTTATAGTTTCTGCTTACAACTTTTAATTATCAGCCTCATGTTCATTTATAAGATCGTAAATAATTATTCACTGACTTAATTACGCTTTGATCAGATTGTTTAACATTTTAAATATATTTTTGAAACACCAATTTCGGTAAATAATGAAGAAATGAATCCCTCTACGAATTTAAAAAACGAAATCAATTTAAAAAACGAACTCAACAGACTCGCCTAAATCTCGCACGCCATTCTCTTCAACTTGTAAAAAAATCGAAAGGAATCAAGTCTTTGACAATTGTAACTCAAACTTTAAAATGGGGAGAAAAGGCCGATGAGGTCACGAATTCTCGAATCGAGCGTACACGCCCGCACAGTAGTCTCGCGCTCGACATTACGTGCACCACAGCGCACCGTCGTCCCCGCATTGCGGCATCCACGCGCGATTTTCTACTTCTCTCTTCGGCTAATTTCGCCAGAATAAAAATGGGATGAAAGGACTGCTCGCGTTCGAAACAATTCGCTTGTGCGCTTCTCTCCGAAAACTGCGCGCGTGAGTTAATTGTTCAGTAGGCGGTCAGCACAAGCAGGTCGGTCCACATAATGGACCAATGATTAGCGAATCAGAGATAGGAAAAGGTGTGGGTGCTTGTTTGCCTTATTTTCGTTTTCTTAGCGTAGCGTTTGGTGAAGCGACATAAATTTTTCAATTCGTATACTAAGAGAATGTTTCAGTAAAAATTTATGAAATATCACTGTAATATAGATAAATAAATAGAAAAATAACGTTCAATCACTTTAAACAAGTGTCTAACTGATTGAGAAAGTCCATTAATAATACAAAATAGTACAATACAATAATAAATTTAAAATATATTGTTAAAATAATGTAAAATTAAGAAAAATAACGTGAAAATCAAAAGATAAGAAAATAACATAAAATTGTAAAAAGTAGATAAAATAACATAAAATTCTGCGCAATAACGAATAGTAATGGATGTAAAGACCATCTAGGGATAACGCTTATATTGTACACAAAATAATTTCGAAAGATCTTAAAAACAACGTTATATTAGAAAAATCATGTTAAGGTATCGAAAAGTTATGCCGAAAAACAAAAATTATAATATCGTAAAATATTGAAAAACAACATTAAATACATGAAGATAACATAAAATTTTCAAAAAATAAAGTAAATTATTGTAAAAGTAGCAGTAAATAAGTTAAACTCTGCACATTAATGATCAATAATAAAGTTAAAATGTACAGATAAGTCTTTTTTAAAACATCTGTATTCGCAAGCTAGAATTTCCAAAACACATGATGCAATCAATCTCACAAAAAAATCACCAAACCAGAGGTTCCTTTTTTAGAAAGCAAAATATATATAAATTTTCCATATTTAGTAGCGACAAAATATCCAAATCGCAATATCATCTAAAATAGATAGTTTTTCGAATCCAATATAGAGGAAGCTATTAAAACTCAGACAAATGCAATTTTCAATCAGTCAGTAAACGTCGATAAAAATGAATATTTTGTGCAGGCATGTACACACATTTTGCGCTACTCGCCGATTTCGATTTCTCTCATCAAAAGGATGGTCTCATGAATTTCCCCCGGTGCTCGCTCGCTTAATGTCTCGGAAAACTCGACGAACATAAAGTATCTGACCCCCAGCCTCCCTTTATAATAGGAGTGGAATGTGTATCCTCGCTCACTGAAATTTTCATGAAGTCTCTTCTGCTGCGTTTGAGTGACTCGTGAAATACGTATATATAATGCGTATCGTTTGCTTTTGATTAGCTAGTTAGTTCAGAGTAAGAGTTGAATTTTTTATCAAAAATTTTTATGGAATAAAAAGCAATGTTTTAAGCTTGTTTACGAATTTAATGAATGTCGATGTTTCAAACTTGCTTACGAATGTACGTAATGGCAGACTTTGACAAATATTAGTTGAACTAAAAGAGCTTATATCATTTAACACATACGATGAAATTTATGGCCTGATTTTTCTAAAGAACGCGTTCTTTTAATTAGAAAAAATTTTACTCTTCATAAATTAATAACCGGTTAAATGTCACTGTTAATATTAACTTCTGAATTGAAGTAGCTCACAATATTAGCTTAGGATCTTAGTAGTAGCCCATCATATAATTGGTTCCATTAATTACTCATAGTAACAATACTAAATCACGGGTTTTTAAATCTTTTAGGAATGTAGTAATATGATTTAGATTAGTGTAATGATTTAGATTATTGTCAATGAGTTACTAAATCAACAAAAGCTTACGGTACGATCGATATATTATTTTAATACTCATTCATAATATCGTAATTCTCTTTGTGCAACATCAACGCTTTGTCATTGCAACGAAGATCCATTTTCATATCAGTCATGACTCGCAGCTCCGCGCCAGCAGTTCATGAAAACAACAGCAAAGTTCGAAACGTATTCTCTCTCTCTCTCTCTTTACCTGTAAACCTGCGTTAATTAGCCTTCTATTGATTGAGCTTAAACATCACCTGTACGCACACATATCCGGGTAGAAATTGCAGCAGGCTCGAGCGGCGCCGCTCGTCGGGCATTTCGCGTGTCGGCGGCTCGTACGGCTGTGGCCTGAAGAATACCAAGGGAGAAAAAAGAGAATATCGGAAGACACGTGAGCCGGCAGCGGCGCACTGTTTCATTTTTAGCCGTTCCTGCTCCTCCCCCGAAAAGTAACAACTTTTTCCCGTCGGGGATAATTGCCAGTTGCGCCGCGTGGCGCCTACGGCAGACCGATGTTTATTCATAAGGTCTCGCGAGCGAGCTCCAGCAACGACGACTCCTAGCGTTCTTTGTTTCAATTTTTTACGAGTTTTGGAATGGCGGCGGCGTGCCTGCTTTTATTTTCGTCTGCCGCTTTGCGTTTCTTTGCGCGGGAATTTAAAGTAACGTAATTCACGATTATGAGTCGCCGAGCGCCCCTATGAATAATATTCATTTGCAGAAGGAACGGATGTGTTGCCGGCTTGCTTTTGTATGGTACCAAAGCTTCGGCTCGCGATCTTAATGTGTGCGCTTCATTAAGGTTTTTAGTATGTAGTGCTTTCTTACATACTAAAATAATGATTTTAATAATGTTTTATTGACGGTGAACTATTAGTTTCATTTTGTATGATCACATCAAACGACATTCATTACAGTAAAATCCAGAATCGAAAAGTAAGAACTACAAAGTAAAATTTTAGTGGCTCCCCATATACGCACCTTGATTCTTATACTCACAAGACGACGCGCAGTGTACTTAAAACAACAGACGATACACTCTTAGTTGGCTCCTCCAGTGACCCGAGAAAGCGAAAAATTCAGAACTGGGAATCTTGCGACAAGTACAATGCGTCACTTCCACTTGCAAATGCAACTAGAGAATGCGCCTTGGTGAGTGCCGCAGGCGAGACACGCAGACGCATTTTTGGGAGTGAGCCACCGCAACAATGGCGCAGCTACTGCGGAGAAACGCGAGGCTGCATTCAGTCAGACAATCGCGCTCTCGACTGGGTACGTTGATCTCCACAATTATTTCAATTGCAGCCGAGTGATTTTTGGTGCGCTGAAAAAATAAACTGTTCAAAATGGATGTTTATGGGAATAGTTTGAAGAAGGTAGTTCGTAGTAAGAAATTACGTTGAAATGATATCTTGTAAAGATTGAAATATACAGATGAAATAAAAACAGGTTTAGAATATAATAATTATTTGTCAAGTGATAGACCAGAATATATCTAGCTATCACTAGATAGACAAGACTTACTCTTTCGCTTAAATTTTGAGTGGGCTATTTCGGTAATTGATTCACGTTTATCACCCAGTAAAAATAAATATAGCTAAAAGGTAGAAACAGTATTCAAGAAACAGAATATCTTAAAATCCCACCTCGAGCTTAAAAATCCAAATCGCAAGAATTCAAGCTTAGCTGGAAAGTGTTGAAATTTTTTCCACGAAGAAAATCATACCTGCGTTGTACATACTCGAGGAGAGAAATTACTTACATCCGGTAGGCAGCCCTTTTTTTCCATCGCGCGCGCGTGCGGCAATTTCGCCTGTTCGCGTTCTCCGGCAGTCTGTCATTTCCTGCAGCCACCCTCCGCGCTCCTCAACACCTCCGACTCCCCCTTTTATTCGCTTCCTTCTTTCCATTTCACTCGCTTTTTTGCATTCCATCTGTTGACGAGATGTATCGGAAGTCACGGAACTCTCAAGTGGTATTTAAGGAAATGCAGATACCAGACCGTTTGCGTGAACTGTTTCGAGCACACGCACCTTCAACGTCTAATTTACATCTAATTTGATTTTTCGAAAAAGTTATATTCAGAGGATTTATGTTGGAAACTTTTCTCGAAAGTACTTACAGCCTCGACGCAATTTCCCGTAGCCGTACAGGTGACCCGTTCCCAAGGAAATTTTCGCTCGTTGCAAAATGCTATTTTCGACTAGGATGCGCATACTAGGCGGCGCATGATTTTACTTTAGATTCTTTTCTTTTTTGCAACTGAATCTAGAGTATCGCGCGCGCGCAGCACTCCGGAGCGCCTTATCTCTCCGGAAAAAATCTGCATAATGCGATAAAGGAAAATGTCCTCCGTGATTTACGGCACTGCGCGCCAAGAGCCAGGCGCTGTCTTTGTTTAGCCGAGTACGCACTGTATACGTACCTATCGGCGTGAAGACGCTTTTTGGAGGGAGTCGAGAGAGTACGACGTTATATTATCTACTGACGGTGCGACTAATGAAATCGAAAGGGAAAGAATGAAGTCGAAATTTGAAATATTTTTAAACTACTTATTTTTGTAAATTGCAAAAAAGAATTTTCAGAGGTTGATAGGATGTATTTAGTGATTTGCGTAATTACAAGTTATTTATACAGTTACAAGTTTCATTAATTTTATAATTACTATTTATAATAACAAGATATACATCATGTAGCTGATGAAAAGAGGTGGCTTAAATCTCTTTTTGTAACTGCTGCACCACCTGTCTTTTATCTTCCGAGTGCATCTCTTTAGTAATGAAAACACTATCCTCAGAGTTAATTTTACTAATTATTTCAGTAATATTATTTTTGATTTTCCAAGAAATTCATTGAATAATTCTAAAAACACGACCCACCGAGAAAATCAATGACAATTATTCCGATTCAGAATTCGAGAGTGCATAGTGATCAAAGGCGGATCGTATCATTGCGCATCAAGTGCCGCAACTTAGTTTCCGCTCGAATCTTGGAAAGTCGGCCAATAGAGCGCGGATATTCCGAGAGTGGGACAGGCGCTCCTGGCGCGTTACAGCTGTCCAAGACGTGAGCGGAGGAGTCGACGTTGTGTATAAGGAGCTCCTTGGATTTCAGGCTACGGTGATGAGCAGCGTGCCGCGCTGCAAGTTCCGAGAGGGCGAAAATTGATGCGCAACTTGCCTCCGCGATCAACGCGCGCGGCACTCTCTACGATTAATATCAATTACCCGGCGATGAGCCTTTGTAAGCTTCTTGCTGGGATGTATTATGAGGGATATGTTGCGAGTGGAGCTTGTTCGTAGCGCTGGCTTTTTCGGGAATAATGTTAATGAAGTGATGTGGTTTTTTTTCTGGATTGCTGATGAGTGAATAAGTAAAACTAATTACGTTTTTTAATTGAGGAACATTTTCTTTTAGGTGATTAGTTAAAACCACTTACATCATCGTTAGAAAATTAGGAATGAAAGAATGTAACCGTAAATTTATTAACATATCTTTATTATAGTATTGCAAAAAAGAAAAATTATGTTACGAAAAATTCTAAATTCATAGTCCAAGTTCCTATAAGTTAAATCTATTAAAGACTAGTTCAAAACTAAAAGCAACAATCACACCTTCTTGAAAAATAAAAAATTTACTATGAGCATCCTCTCAACGAGCACGCGCGCGCCAATAAAGCAACAATCTTCCTTTACTTTACTACAACTTTTTCATCAACAACAGCAACACTACAGGCCACAAAGCTATTAAAAAAAGCAAAGTCGACGACGCTAATTTAAAATTTAATTTTCATATCCTCGCGCATCGCTTTTACGAAGTGCATAAAAAACACGGCGTGACGCTCGAAACGAACTATAAAAAAAGTGCGGAGGGGTGGAAAACGTCGAATCGTAATTCAGACGGGCCCTTCGTTGGCTAAATAATTCACACCGCTAGCGAAGTAAAGTGCGCCTAGACCAGTGAAATATTCATTACAGGGCGTAACCCTTTTGTGGAGCGCAGAGCGCGTGATATTAGCTGGTGCTTTTGAGACTGTTGTTTTTTTAATTTTTGAAATTGTTAGATGATGCGTTACGGATCTTGTTTAACGCTATTGACAACGCTTATTATATTTAGGGCGTAATTAATAAAATATTGGGTTCGATTTTATGAACTATAACATTATGATTATCAATTTTATCAATTATAACATTAAGCTATTAACAAGCGTATGAGCAACATTTTAAACTTTTGACTTTTATAAAAAAATAAAATTTAACATTGCTATGTACTCTGCAGCTTTTTTAGCATCAGAGTCATTATTAATTAGTTTATAAGAATTAAAATGCGCTGCTTTTGAGACTTTGTTTTTACAAATTTAATTACAATTATCACTTATATTACTTAGTTATTTAGTTAATTATGTTATTTAATTTGTTTTCATTCTTGCTAGAATTAAAATGAGATTTGAAAAAATTGTGTTCGACACTCGGAAAAGAAAAGGATTTTGATCTCTTGTAACCTTTTGACCCACGCTGAATCGAACGAATTCGGGGGAGGTTGAAATCAATTTCTCATACTTGTACCGAAAATAACTATTTTCACATTAAAAATAGCTAGATATTTACAAATGTATATATATTATATATATATTTTTTATATCTTAATCTAGTAAAAGTGTAATGAAAAATTAATCAGTATTACATAAGTCTTACTATTTTTAAATCCTATATATAATGTACATTTACATAAAATTAAAGTTTTTTAAACATTAAGTTTTAAATATTTGATAATGTGAAAATCAAATATACCTGTACGAGATATACCTATACAACTATACCTATTACGAGATTTTGCGAAAACTTTAATAACCTTACCTGAATTTTTAGTAAAATTTACTATTTTTTTAGTAAGAATTCCTAAAAACTTTAGTATTTTTTTGTTTTTTTACGGTCTTTTACCGCTTAAAAAAAAATTGTAATTTTTCTAAAAAATTTTTCTTTGTGAAGTATGATTATAATCTTTATCTCATAACGCAATATTAAATTATTATATACAAATAATATTACTACACAATCTCGCACGGTAAATAATAGTAACAATACTTCGTCCTTTTCTTCGCAAAACGTTCGCTCCTTCTCTCTTTCCTCTTTATCATTCGCTATTCCTCTCCTCTCTTCTTCTAACTCGCAACATCCGGTACTTTATGACACCGTTGGCTCGCTTCGACAGCAGTTTGATGCACTGTGCTTTTCTTCCATTTCCCTTTATTCTCGACCACTCGATGCCGCGCTGTATTGCCTATTTTTTTCCCACTTGCACACATTTGTCTTCGTGGCGGAAAAAATGTTGGATACTTACGCTCTCGGTCACTGGACGATAATGAACTGTTTCGAACTGACGCGCAGAGAGAAAGAGAGAGAGAGGGAGAGAGAGAGTGGAGGCGCAAAAAGTCGCGATAAAGTTTGCACGGACGTGAAAGTTTTGCGGGAACTTTATGATAATGACTCGGCACGAGCGAAGTCGCTTGATTTAAGGACGGTGAATTATGTGGCCGCGGAAAATTTTCGAGAGCCACTCCATTCGCGCGCATCTCGTGGCATAAATTGTCCGGCCTCTTGTCGTTATTTGATTTCTCGTTTATTTTAGATTATCGCTATTATGGAAATTACAGTGATTGTTGAGTTTTTTTCATCGATAAGAAACGTATTTCTTAATTTTTTAAGTTAATAAATTATTAACACATGAAAAAGTTCATAAAGAGTAGGTGTTTCGCGATAAACATTATTTAGATAGGATTTGGATACTAACTACTTAGAGATAATTTTGATAATTTAATTAATTTTTAAGTTTTGAAAATAGAAAATATAATATTACATAATTGAGTGTGTATAAATAGCTCTTAAAAATAACTTATATAAGCTCAATAAATGTACCTAATTTTTTTAGCTTACAGATTTTTTAGTAAATAATTTATCGACCTAACCTTCAAACGAATCTTTAATTCTCTTTAATGCAAATTATCCCTACTCACCTTAAAAAAATATCGCCACCTCGGAACTATATCTTAAACACCGCATTCCTATCCCACCTCAGCCGTCTCTCTGCATGCCCAGACACCGTCCCGCCCGAACGATTCCCATTTATTTCCCTTTATATGCATAATGCAGACAGGTTTCCAGCGGCGCCGCCGCGAGGCGCGGGGGTGGAACCGCAGTGTCGAGGCTTCGTTAGCTCTCGGCAGAACATTAATGACCCGCGAGAATACACTCGAGCGGCTCCTTTTTATACCCTGGATTCGTCGTCGTCGTCGTCGTCGTATCCTTCCTCCTTTGAGCCCCTTTAGTATTAATTGTTGCGTCGTTATTCTTACCGTCGTCGCGTTGTTCGTTCAGCAGTGGTCTACCGATCGGACGCACTTTCGCCGGTAATTGAAGAGTTTTCTTCGTCGATTCGTTAGCGGCGTTTTGTTTTGCGACTGCGGTAGTGCTTTTATCGCCGGATAAAATGATTCGATTTAGTTTTTGGGCGACATTAGAGACTCGGAAGTTTATTGTCTCGAGACAGTACGATAAAGTCGGCTCGTTCTCTCGCCATTCTTAGATAATCGCATTAGGAGTTCATGTACATCCGGATGAAGAAACATCTTTCGCTGGCTAACTTTACATTAATCGAATTTGAACTTTCGTGAAACTCTCGTATATAACTCGTCGGTGTATATATAGCTGTTTCTTCCGAATTATTAAACGACAATTGCGTCAGTCATCTAAAATCGGTTCTTCCACAGCTTGACGATTTAGAATTTTTGAGAACCTATTTTAATTCCTTTAGATTTTTTTATATCATTAGTCGATTTGCTTTGTTTTAATTAAAATTTTACTTTGAAACAGCGGAAAGTGGCGCGTTAAAGTTAATGGAAAACTTTAGAATTTTCTTAAACTTTAATGGGACAAAGGATTGTTCAAGCTAGCTTCAGCGCTAAAAACTAAAATAAAAAGTGTTTATTCTATTTAAAATTGGCAGTTTTAACTAATTTCATTGAAAATAAATCGACTATAAAATTGTTACATTAAAATATACTCAATACTTTTTCAATATATATTAAAAAGACTAAGACTTTTACATTAATTTGTATGTATACAATTTATGTTATAATACGATACAAATCCGGTTATAAAAGATTTTGGTGAATAAAATTTACTCGCAAAAGCAATAAACTTTTATATTTATGTCAAATAAATTTTGAAATTGAAAACAATTTTTATAGACACAATATATATTTTGAAGAAAACAATAAAAAAAAAAAAAATATTTGACATAAAAAATATTTTTGCTTTGAATTCACTGAGCCAATGAATAACAAATTTTAAAAAATAAACTAAATCGTTGTGCAACGAAAATCACCGCAATTTGACAGCCTTCAAATAATCCATTTTTCTCCGAGGCAGCTTTGTCTTTCTTTTGAATTTGAGAAAAAGGGCGCCGCGTAAACGTCGCGTTTGTGCGCGACACAAAGACCAAAGCACTTCTGTTTCCGTAATTTTGCGCGGCTTCCTTTGATCCGCTGCTGAATATTTCGCGAAGCGAGACACTGATTGCACGGTTGCCTTCGATTTTCACCGCGCTACTTGTGCTTTGTGCGGATTCCCACTGTTCGCTCTCCATACTAGTATTCACCTGAAGCTAGTCAAAGCGTATAATAATTTCTATTGTATATTTTTCAATAAAAGCTGATAGTTGAATAGTTATTGCAAAGTGGGTCATTAAGAATTTTTCTAATATTTTTTGCATTTGCGTTAATTGAAATTTCAAGTAAATAGTATTACATATAATTTGCAATTTAATATAAAAAATTTGAAATTGAATATTGTGTACTTTTAGTATTATAAATAATTCAAAATATCAATAGTAGTTAATCAAAAATGATGTCTGACCAGACTCTTACTTTTCTACTGAATTGGGACCTTAACTAAGTTTGATTGCTGTTATACCATTTTGCATTTCATATTTTAAGTAGTTCAATAAAGTAAGTGCTTCTACAGACCGTAATTCAGTCTTTTAACGAAACTTTATTACACTGGAAAGATAAATAAAATATCTTTATTTAAAAAAGTCAGAGTTTGTTGCATACTTGGTATAGATATATTTTCATTTTCATGTAAAATACTTTTATATTACGGTGTTTATTTGTCCTTAGTTCATATTTAATCCTTTAAACTCGACGCAATATTAAAGATAAAAGAACGGCTATTAATGTTACTAATATTTCCAAATACGACACTTTAACAAAAATTACATATTTTTCTCAACACTAATGAACATTCATCATTATATAGAGTACAAAAAAAGCACGGGCAAACAAAAATTTTGATAAAATAAACTCTTACCAGCCAATGAAAAGCTCGCATATCTGGCTCGTTTACTCAGCTCAAATCTCGGCAGCCCGCACGGGATCTCCCTGCGCCACGCAAGACGACAAACGCGTGGGTGGGGGAGGCGCATTTAGCTCGAGAGCAGCGCGTAATATCCTCGGGGTCAATGGAATGCCGCAGAGTCACGCGCGCGGCCATAATCCTGCGGGAGCCATTGCTTTGAATTTCATTTGACTCGTGGCGCGCTTTATCATGCCTCTCTTCCCGCTTTTCCTTTTGGGCCTGTGTTCTTCTTTTGCGTGTCCGCCGGCTTGTTGAGAGGAGAGTTTCGCACTTCCTGAAAATTTGCCCCGCTAATTGTGAGTGGTGTTTCAAGTTTAATGACGATTTTCAGGGTTTTCTTTTTCGATGCGATGTTACGGCGAATGTTTTGATGATTTGTTTATAGGGTTTGTTAGAAATATTGAATTAAGGTGTCGTAACAAACGATTGAAAATTTAACGAAGGAACATTTTTGAACTATCGTTGTCCACTTTACGCGAGAAATTCTTTCATTTTTTACGCTCCATTCGCCAGAAGGCTAGAGCTGAGGTACAGAGGACTCGGCTCTGCGTTCATAATTAATTGATTTAATTACGTCTTATAATCTGAAGCTTTCACGTCTGCCCTTTCCTCTTTTTCTGCCTTCCTCTCCCTTTCTCTCTCTCTCCCTCTCTCGTTTTCTCTTTCTCTCTCAACGCCTCTTTACTTAATCCGATATACTTTGTCCTTTTTTGCCTCTCATTATCCGGCTCCCCCTTTTTTTCTACCTTTTCGCCATTATTTTCTCTTTTATTTAACCCCTTCTCGTTCTTCGTTTTACATTCGCCCTTTCTGCGTTCCGCAACGATTTTTATTTATTGTAGGGTAAACACGGAACAATCGTATATACAACGCTGAGGTGAATAAAATTAATTTCGTTCATCTATGCAAAAAATAACATGAAACTTTTATCTTTATGATTCTCTGGAGCTAAAGATTGCAACTGTGATTTTGTTCTGAATAAAGGAATCAAAATTAGCTCTCGAGACTTTTTTATTCAAACAACAGTCTAGACAGTCATGAAATAAAATGATTTTGTGAATATAAATGATTGTGTCAAATTTTTTGTTTGTACAATAAATATTTAATAATAATCAAAATAATTGATGGCAAAATATTAAAAATATATTATGTACCTTTAATTTCCGTATTATAGTATTTGTTTATATCGTTAATTATTAATAGTATATCTTAGAATTCGAAATTATATCTTAAACTAGAGAGAAAAATTATAAAATAATCTAAAGATAAGTTAGATTTTATGTACTAGCAGTTTTTTATATTACGAATGTTTCGTGCATGCGTTTATCAGAAGATCCTTTGCGTGTGAATACAAGATAGAATATGCAATTCAAGGTCAACACAATACGAACACTTATGTATTGAGTAAATATAAGACCGAAGACGTATCTCTCTGTTGAGCTCCGGTATATATACACTCCAATTAGAAACGGTTCTATTACTCTATAGTTGTCCTCTAAAGATAACTCAAACAATATGTGTCTGATGATTTAGTAAACTATGACAAATAAAATCGTAGAAAATAAAATGAGTCCTTATTAGGACCTAACGAAATATTAATAATCAAGCGTAAGGAATTAAATTTCTCTTTAGGTATTTTAAAATTTTCATTTTTCTTTCAATAGTGTTATTTACTATCAAACTAAAAAATCCAATGTAGATTTCTTGTTAACTCTATTTAAAATACGTATTAAAACGCCACTTAAACTATCACTTACACATGGAAACAGCTTCGTGTTGGAAAGCTAAAATAAACTGCAAGTGAAAAGTTTGCGCAGCCCTGAGTATTTTTCTTCAAATTGGATCGTTGGACATAACCGACGAGCTGCAGAGTGCCGAAAGTCGCAAAAACGCTCAGAACTCGCGCGTCACGTACGCACCGCTACTACTACGCTCAATCTCGCTCTGTTACCTTCTGTACCGGTCGACCAAAGGCGCGTGACCATATACGCTTTTCTCGTCGAGCGTCCGAAGGTCAAGGTTGCAACTCGTGATACTTTAAGCTATTTGGCGATGACTTGTACGTTGTAAAGTTATGCGGTATTAAATTAAAATCTAAACATAAGCTTTGTTTTTCTGTTGGAAAGCTAATTTTATGTTGAATCAATGAAATTAAGTGTAAAATTTTATTTTGGAAAAAAAGAAGTATGTATTCAAGTTTTAACCTGGTGGGGTGTATATAAAGTGGGTATATTAGAACTGAATTCAGAACTATTCCTATTCAAGCATTTTATCTGTAAAAATAAAAAGACTAAAATTATTAGATAATGGAATATTATATTAATTTAACTAATACTACATTTTTATAAATTGAATTTTATTTTTTATTTATTTTAAATTGAAATTAGAATGAAATTCTTGTAGCCTAAGTTAATAAGATTTCAGTCAATAAAGATAATATTAAACTTTTAGACGAATCATTAGTATTTTTAAACTAAATTATTGAGTTATTATTATCCTTTTATTAAGTTGCGTGTAATCGGTTTAGCAATAAAGTCTCAATATTGGTAAACCATAAAAGTACATCCTAAATTTGATATCCCATAAACAGGCATAAAATTAATGTATTAACAATCAGACTAAATTTAAAAAGAAAAAAAGACATTTTTTCGTAAGCATCTCGAACAAGCGGAAAAATTTTCGGAAAAGCCCCGCGAGCTTACGTGTTTTATTTTACCGTTTGACCGTGTCAAAAAGGGCATTTTTATACATGAGCATTAAGCCCTCTTTCTGGCTCGCGTCAAGATTTTCCACTGTTCACTTCCGCACATTGTATTTGCGACGATGAGCGCGAATTTTTCCCGGTCAGCGAATTTGTGCGAAACAAAGAGCCGCGCGCAGCTGACGCGTGAGCGAGGCGAAAAAAAATAGCGAGAGAGAGAAACAAAGGAGAAAAACAGCGACTACCACCGAGTATGAAACAATCGGCGTGCATACATAGTCGAGCGATTTCGGGAAAGCGTAAAGTCGCTCTCTCTCTCTTTTTCTCTCTACGCGCGCGGGCGCTTTCTTTTTGTGTCCGCGCTTCTCTCACGCTGTGTGTATTTTTTTTTTTTTTTTTTTTTTTCGTTGTGCTCGCAAGACTGCAGCTCGCGCGAGACAGAGGGAATGTATAAAGCAGCCGGCGAAACAAGAGACTTGGTTGAGACAGGTCGGATTTTTGCGATCGAGATACGCGCTTAGCGCCGCTGAACCTACGCTCTTTTCCGCTTGAACAAACTGTAATGGATTTTGAATTTGTTTGCTGAGGTTACTAATGTTATTTGAAGGGATTTTGTGATTGTGTGGGCTGTAGAGAGCTTTTGCCGGTTTGTAATGTAAAACTTCGATAACCCAGTTTTTCCAGTTCCATAAGTTGTTGTTCGAGTTAAACATTTTGAACATTCTAACTAAGTATTTGGTAACATTAATTAGTTTTAGACGATACTTTTATTAGGTCAGCGTGTAATCTTTAAATATTTAATTTAAAAAGTTATTCTACTAACCTTGTTACATTATAGGCGAGTTATAAAACTAAAAAAAAATATCTAACCAAACCTCTTGAGTTTGCAGGAAGCAAAGATAACATTTTCCTATTCATTAAAAAATAAAGCAGCGGAGCATTGAATCGTCGAGTACTGAACCCTTCATTCTCTTTAAAGGCGCCAAAGCTAAAAGTCAAGGTAGCAGCCGCGGAGATCCAGCCGGAAATCCAGCAGAGCAAACCGGATCGCGCGAATTTTGCGCTTCCTTAAAGATATCCGGCAGCGGCTTTTCCTCAGCCGTGCCCCGGAAAATTGGCGGAGCTTGCGCGAGGATTTCGCGTCTCAGATTGTTTCCCACGACTTTTCCGCGAGCGAAGCTCCCTGCGCGCGTGCGCGCCCGCGTTTCTTCCATCCTCTCTAAAATCTTTATATCTAGCAGTCATGGAAAACCGCGCGCGCCAGCCGAAAATCTTCCACTCTTCTCCTCCCTCCCCCTCTCTCTCTCTCTCTCTCTCGTCTTATATTCTTCCGCTTCGTTTTCGCTCTTTTGTTTGTTCAGCGGCACGAATTTGCGAGTTTGATGAATATTTAAAGATACATTCTGCCGACGCCGATGAATTTTAAATTTCGAATAAGACAATCATTCGATTATTTCTCGGGCTGCGGTAAAGGGGTAAAATATTTGAACTTAGATTTTTACGTTTCGCTACTTGTTCAACACTCAAAAAAATACTTCATTATGTGTATTCAATGCTTGCTGTTTGAGTGTTGGGGAAGCACCGTTTCTGCTTTAAAAATTCTATTGAATTTAAGAAGTGAATTTTTTTAGAGCATTCAATGCTTTCTCATCAGAATAAAAGCTTCCTTTGAAAATATGCGCGTTCTCTTTTATGCAAAAAAAAATTTTCAATCAGAATTAAAACTTAACAAATTGATATTTCAATGACAGCAAAATTCTATGCAAGCTACGCGAGCGAAATTGAAATAAAGAGACACTCTAGTTTACGAAAGACAATAAGACTGTAATTTGTAACGTAAATTTGGTAACTATAATATTTTGCATTCACAACTTGATAGTCTTCTATACTATAATTTTTTAAGTGCATCAAATGACACGACTTTTTGAATAAACTTTTGTGGTCGCCATACGACTCATGCGCTTGGCCTAATTTCTCAGTCTACATGAAAGCCTCATATCTAATTTTTTATTTTGAAAGATTTAACCTCAAATATTATTACCGTATGAGATTATTTGCGCTCCTTGAATTGAGAAATACTACTTCAATAGTACAAAAAAGATTGATTTTAAAAACAAGCTTTTAAAACTGATTGTTAAACAAGCATTTTAGTATGCATAACGGTTCTGCGTACAAAAAATTCACGATCGCATATGAAATTTTCTTTTGTATTAATCACTAATTGAATTATAATCAGAGTTTGATTGCCCAATGCTCACTGATATTACAATCAAATTATTAAAGATTTCATAAGTGTAAAACTTTACCAAGATAGGAAATACTATAAAAGAAAATTTTAAAATTGAATTTATTTTAATGTTTTCCGAGATATATTTTTTAATTGCACGAATTCAACTTTTTGTTATAAATGCAGTGCTATACATCTAGCGCTGAAAAAGCGCAAGATTTACGACACACTCACGTACGATTGTAAAGCTATAAGATATAAAACAAAAAAAAAAACATTCTCGGGCTCAGTAGCTATTGAAGTATTACAGCGGAAACACAGACTCGTAGCTACTACTACAAGCTCGAGAGGACGAATGAAAGAAGACGCGAGCGCGCGAGCTTCAAAAGGCCTGGAAAACGGCAACGGTAAAAATAGAGAAATTAAACTCGCCGCTTGTTCGCAATCGTGGACAATCCGCTTTGCGGCTCTCTTTGCTCGCGCGAGCAAAGAGTACGGATAACAAAAACGACAGGGAGACTGAGAGTCAACGCACGCTTTTATAGCTGCTTAGCTAATGTTGGAGCTTTGGATAGGAGAGCACTTCGAAAAATGAATGAATTAGGGGTTTTACTTGTCTTATGAATCGTAATCGCTTATACATCAGAGTACAAAGAAGAATTAAGTCGAGAAGAGAAGATACAGCATTTAATATGTGAAATGAATTATTTGAAAAATCTTTTGAGCTTGTATATAAATTTAAGGAAAAGATTCGCAAGAAAGTCAAAGAGTAACCCTGTCACAGATACCTGAATTCGTCTCGACTTCTTACTACGACTGGCTCGACGCGAGCGAGGCACGGGCCACGCTCAAAGGGGAAAAAGGGGTCAAGTGCCAAACGTATACACTTAAATATACGCGAGAGAAAGAGAGGGCACAGCACCCTCGAATATACGTTTAAGTTGCGAAGGCGAGCGCGGAAACTGTATACGCTCCCGCTCTCTGTCTTCCTCTCTCTCTCTCTCTTTCACTCTCTCGCATCAAAGAAAGCGCCTCGTGCGCGTAATTCTTTGTAATGACTAAAGCAAACTTTTTTTTAGCCAGACAGTACATGATAATTGAGACTATGTTTTATTTTCATTCATATTAATATTTCAATCTCCGTAGTCGATTGTTTGATTTCATAAAGTGCATATTAATTATGAAACGTTTCAAGAGCTGGCTTGATGATTAATTAAACTAAAATAATTTTATTTAAATACTTTTTAAATAACAAAATATATACGTTTTTAAATTATTTTAATAACAAAAAAGGAAATCTTTTTTATTAAGTCTTTATTAAATTACGCCACTTAAGAATATCTTTTGTAAAATTCATTGTCGAAAGTCGGTAATATTTTAACCGCCCGATCAGTTTCATCATTCATACTCAGGTATTTCACAATTTACTTGATGAAAACCCAATTTAGTCAAGACAGTTTCGTAATAATAAAAAGTATCGAAACGACCTCAGCAATAACTCTAAAACACCTCTTTATTCACTGGTCACTCTGAAATGCACAACCGTCTATGTATGTCAGGATAATAGAGTCACAAGCACTCAGCTCTCGTTCCTCCTCTCCACGTCTCACGCTGTTCAGACTGGAGCCAGTTTAATAGCGGCTACGCGAGCGCGCACACTGGACAAGGGGCGGACACGCGTAATTAAGCCCCGCGCCGGATAAACACGCAATTACGCTACTCGCGCCGAATGTATAGGACGAATACGGGCGACGACAGCCCGACGTAAGATACCTACAAGTGCCGGCTGGAGACTCGTTTTACCCCGCGGAATCGAATTAATTCGACGCTCTCCCCTGTCGGCCATCCTCAAGAGCGCAGGCAGCCAAGTCTCGCGCCTTCCGAGTGATCGTTTAACTTGTAGGATCTTCTCTCGCTCGCACGATTCCAGCTGAGATTGCGCTCGTTATACTTCACGTTAGTGGAGGGTTGTGCGAGCGGGAAAGTGCTGACTTTATTGGGTGTTATGCACTTTTATTTTTACGCGCTATTCACGATATTTTTCTTGCTAAAAGTAGCAGGTTCGCTTTGGTAATTTCAATATGATTTTTACGAAATTTTTTTTTACATTGTTTATTTTATATATGTCTGTTAAAATTTTTATTTGACAATATCTTACGAAACTAATCAAAAATAAAAATAACTTAAAGATATGGTCTTATACCCTTATTGATTCACTTTCTTCGGTAAATGCTGCATATAAAAAGTATGTTGTGGTTAAAGATTATTTATAATGTTACCTTAGTAAATACGAACTAAATCTGACGTACCTCCAATAGCGACTTAGATTTTAATACCTTCTACACGAAAAAAAATTTCCACAACCATTCGATTCGTGACAGATCTACTTTGATGCTGGGATCATGAGAGCACCAGCATCGAAGTACGTCATTCTACTGTCATATAAAATTAATTTATAACCTATTAACCTAAAATTGCATTAACTTTTGTTATTTTTTGAATACATTTTTTACATAATTTAAAAACTGCCAGAGTTTGTAATATATTTATAATTATAATATTTTTCATTTCAAATTTAGAGGAATACCATCGGAATATTTTTTACAAGTATTGAAAACTCTGAGTAAAAATATATCAGACTGTTTGATAAAAGCATATATCAATATAGATTGTCGTACAATTCAACGCTGGGGCTCTCACGCTACCATCATTGAAGTACATCAGTACCAATCGACTTGAGCATTGCTAATTCTACAAAATGGTTATGTTGTACTTCTAATATTTTTTCCGTGTATAATAGCAAGTCCTTGCAAACAAAAGCTAAATCTATCTCGAATCCAAGAATGACAAATACTGTTAAAAAAATTTTGTCGATCCACCTCATAAATTACCACCTATCAATAACGCGTCAACAAACCTTTATATACCATTCCCTAATTTCCAACTCGCTGACGTCCACCCTCTAAATAATTCAGACAGGCGTTATCGCGCGAAAAAAAAACGAAAAAGTTGAGAAGAAAATTGAGAAGAACTCACTGCTCGACGCGTGTGTGTGTGTGTGTGTATGTATGTGTGTGTGTGTGTGTGTGTGTGTGTGTATGTGTGTGTGTGCTGGAGCTCTCGGCAAGCCGCAAAAATTGACAATGACGCGACGCGGCCGCGCAGCTGTCCCATCCATAAGTTAGCAGGCGCGCAGCGCCCGGGGAAGAAGGAAGGAAAAAAGGGTCGCCTTAGTCCCGGCCTCCTCCTGCTAAAAAGACTGCAGCTCGTAAATAATGGCCCGGGGAAACTCGCGCGGGAGGACGTGCGCTTTCGCACACACGGTAAATCTCGCGAGCGAAATTGCTCTGCGGGCGGTGAGCGCGAGCGCCCTCTAGCAGCGCGTGTTTATACGATAATGCACGTGTTTAATAACAGGAGCGGCTCTGAACAATGGGGCCAGAGGATGATGATTTAAGGCTGTGTGAGGGGGGAGCTTGGGGACAAGAAGGCGAAAAGCCGAATTCCTCGGCGAGATGTTTTCTCATTGTTAACCAACCTGCTCGATGCATACTTCGGCTGGTAGGGACGATGTCGCTGGAGAGACAGCTCTGCAGATTGCTCGCTCGATAGTTATTAATGGGTTTTGAAATATTTCATAAAACTCTGGGTTTATATGACTTGTTTTTTTTATTTTTGTTACTGTTGTATTGGTGAGAAGTTACTTTGATTTTTAAACAGTTGATCATCTAATGGATTATTATATTTACTATATTTAAAACTGTTAAAATCACTTTTCATCAACGATACAACTCTTGATACATTATTCCATCTATCAATCGACAAGTCTCCTCTTTCCTAGATTATCTACGAAATTACTTGGGAAAACATTGTTAGCGACTGTTACTTCACACAATCCTATTGGTCGCGGCAAGTAGTACAAACACAAAGCAAATTTTAGAGCATCTTTCCCGAACATCTCCCAAGAAGTAGCAGTTTCAGCACAGAGGGAATAGGTTAGCCTGAATAAAAAAAGACCCAAGTAGAAAAAAAAAATAGCGCGCTTCTCTTTTCTTCAAACTAGGAAGAAAAAAAAGGGAGGCGCGTAAGTAGCATCGGACGTGCTCCTTTTCGAGGCGACCACTGGTCTCACACGCTTTACGACCCACGGAGTCGAACAGCGAGTCCTGGCCCGTGCGCTCTAAACGGATTTGGATTGCCGCCACGGATAATGCTGAGCGCGTACATTTGTATGAGGCACGTCAGTTTTAGTCCGGGCGTATACGTCACACGGTAGCGAGACAACGAAAATTCACTGTATAACTTGAGCGGGATCGCCGATTTTTAGACGAGCTTTCGGAGGTGGTTTTTCTTTATTACCCTCCGAAGCTCTATCGGTCTTCCGGGATTATATGGCGACTTCTATACTTTGATTTTTACGTGGTTGGATAGCTTCAAATTGGTGAGAAAAATTTTATAGTTGCAAGAAAATTTATTGGTTCTAATAATGAAAGAGATGGACGAGTGATAGATCATGATTAGCACGGTAAAATGTCTTAACAAGTGATATTTTAGACTTATTGATCAGTTATATTTTTAAATGTATTTCTGATTTTATTACTATTTCGAGGTTATGTGACCTTATTTATAAATACGCGATGTATTAAAAAAAGCATTCTTAGAAAAAAAAGAAAAAATGATGTTAATTTAATAGGGTCAGCATCTGTTTTTATCCAACCATCGTCAGACAAAAAAAGTAAACTGTTTACAGTCCTGTTTGTTTTTCACCGAGCAATTAAACGTTTTAATGAGCTGTAAATGCCAAATAATAAAAAGTAGAAAGAATAGAGTAAATTAAAAACTGCATTTAATTAAAAATATTTTTAATTATACTACCTAGAAGTTAATGTATTATTAACTGATGTGACATTAAAAAAATGTTAAAAAATAAAATTGTACTATCAACCACTCGCTAGTATGGATTTAGAAGGCACAACTAAAAATAGAACTAAAATTGGTAGTGTATAGCTAGGATAAATCCTGCAGCTGAAATTAGTATGTTCAAAGTAGAACTGGGACTATTCCAAGTAATTATTTCAAGTTAATTGCAAGATTAAAGTGCTAGCGGAACAGATATAGCGGATAAACTTTTCAGAACCTCTCATAAAAGTTAAATGCGCACTTGAGATTTTCGCATTGAGTAATTTTTACTGACACATAGGCGTATTAAAATCTTTATGACATAGTTTATTTGATAGTCCCCAAGCAAGAACTTTACGTGCTTTCAATACAGTTCTACAAAAAAATTCTCCTCATATACCTTATTGTTTACAAAATTCATAACTTTACTCATATCACATATTTAAATCAGTCTTTCAGATGAAGAATGTAATCATAAATGTCTGTGTATAACTAATTAAATTACCAATTCTCAGACCTCGTCATTCTTATTTTATTGCCGACCCTTCTCAAACGCCGTGCGTCTACATAAATGATAAACAGCGGCTTTACTGTCACATTACATTAAACCATTACAAGTGATCCAAAAGCAAAAAAATATATATCAAACCATATCTCTACAAAATCTCAGTACACCCAATAAAAATCCCTCAACTAAACTCTCTTAGCATCCCCTTCTTATTATTCTTCAATAATCACTCCCTAATTGAAGCAACCCCTCCTTTAACCAAACCCATCAACCTATCAAATTCCTCCACCCCCTAATCCTCGCGCGCCGAAAAAGCATCAACTGCGGTGCATTGCAGTGCGCGACGTTCGCTCGCCGCCGCTGCAGCTCGCGGCAGTCTCGAATCGATCGGACGACGCCGACGGGGGGGGGGGGGGGGGGGCAGGGAGCGAGATTTTCTAGGGGATAATCGCTAAAGCGAGAATATTGATAAGAGGTGCTTTCTTTAATTTTATTAGGGTTCGAGGATTTTCGAGGCTTTTTATTATACGGAGAGTGTGGTTGATTGTCTGCTTTATTAGCATTTTTATTGCTGCTATAGAATGTTTTAATGATTTGTTTAATGACAGCAAAGTAGGCAGTATTATGTTCATTTTTTATTCAGGTGAAGAGATTATTGTTCGTGTGCTTTTGTATATGGGAGATTCTTTTAAATTTTGACGAACGAATCTTTATTGAAAATTTTTTACGCGTCAACGTTTTCAGATATTTATCAAGTATTCTGTTCAAAACTAAATAACAGATAAATTGATTTCGATAAATATCCCTAACCATAGAGTTGTAAGGAAAGTTTTAATAAAAATTCGTTCATCAAAATTGCTCAGAGTCTTCAGTCAATATAATATTACTTTTAAGTTTCATTTATATGAAGTATTTAAAATTTTAGTGACTATTTGGATTTTTTGCAATCCTTTCGTTGAATTTTTGAGTATATTATATGTTACTATTTATATTAAATATAAAAAAATATCCATTATCAACATTCCCGCATCTAAATATCTGAAAAATGTCTGACAAAATCAATTTTTACATTTTCCGAATGTTTAGTTGTGGGAATGTTACAAGGATTTTAAGAAATATTGTTTAAAATAATTTAAAAAATTGATTAAAATCAAATGAGATAGATTTTTTACGAAGATATTAATATTATACCTTATATTAAATAACGAAATAATTAACTGAGAAATTGAAAATACTCTGATAAATTGATTTTATGTCTTCCCTTCTGATTAAACTATGATATAACAGTTGAGCCTTCAGAGCAAAAATTTTTCTAGAACTTAAGTTGGATTATTAAAAAAAGTGGTCTTTAGAGATACAAATTCTTATAAAAATAGGCTATAAACTTCTCTAATGTACTTTTGTAATAGCTCATTTTTAAAGATAAATTTTTTAAATATTTTTTTTAAGATTTTAATTCATATCTAAGACTTTAAACTGTAAAAAGAACTTAACGAAAAGATAACAAAAGCAATTTACATGCAATATTTTAAATTTACTCCAGTTATCATAGGTTATTAAAAGCTGATCTTCTTTAAAAAAATATTTTTTTCTTAAATACAAACTAAGAATAAGGATTCAAAGATCTATTGATTATAGATAGTGCTTAATATGATCAATGAATTAAAGTTTATTGTAGGCATTGATATAACATTCACACAGGCTTACACGCATAGACAAACGAACATTTTATAAAAAATTAGTATATTTCATTTTTGTATATTTTAAAACATATTTCCAATAAGTATGTTGATGAGATACTTTTTTCATTAGTATAAAACTTATTCCATTACTTCATCAAAAAACAAATGCTTAAATTTGAAATTTTAGTCAATGCAATCATTTTATTCGATGTAATTAAAAATAACTGAACGAAAACTTTAATTAAAGTAAATATGTATAATTTTACTCATTAGTAAGAAAACAGAAAATTATGTACTTAAAGTTCGTAAATTTACCGCATTAGTATAGCAGTAGAAAACTGGGGTACTGCTGTCTGGCACATGTATTAAAAATAAATAACGGCATAATTTAATTAATGCTAAAATCAAGAACGAAACAGAGGGGGGTCCAAATTATAACTTTACTAAAAATTGTTTTTGAAATTGCTTCAGGTAACAAAATTGCCGTTGCGGCCTCGTCAAGTGTAAGACTTGAACCTTTGAACCTTCGACCTTCGACCTTCTTCCGCGCCGAGTATCGATCATATGGACTATGCGTTTATCCTAAGATATTTATTACAAAATTCTCGCTAACCCTTGCACGCACGAACTCCCACATTTACCCAACCAGTCCAAAAACAGACTTACACATTCATCGCCAAACGCGCTCACACAAACCTATACACACGTAAGCTCACGTGTAGAACGTCTTAAGACCCAGACAAAAGCGCAATAAAAAGCCGAAGAAACAGCAGCAGCAGCTCGGCTCTGCTAGCGTGTCGGCGGCGAACGAGAAAAGAAGCTGCTCGCGGCGCTCGAGAGGGAGAACTATGCGCGCGCGGCACATACTGCAATGCAGTGGCCGCTCGCCGGGCAGCTCTTTCTCTCTCTCTCTCTCTCCCTCTATCTCTCTCTCTCCCTCTCTTTCTCTCTGGGTATGTGGATTCGCGCCGAAAGAATCCGCGCGCGCGGAAACGCGCTTTTTTTTCTAGCAGCTGCCCGTCCTCTTGGCCTCGTTTCGCGCGCGCGCGCCTGTTTTTCCCGTGCGCGCACTGCGCACAAAGGGCTTTTTTTCTTTCCCCGAGTTGCATTTGATTATAAACGAGTCGGAATTTTTCGGAGCCGTTGAGGTACAGCTGATTCGGAGAAATTAGCGGCGAGGCTTGCAGAATGCGTGAATTTTTTTTTTTAAGTTTAGCTGGTTTGCGCTAACTCTACCGCTCTCGTGAAGGTTTTAAAAATGTATGGAATTCGACGTTCGCAGAGGCGCGTGATGTCTTGTGATAAGGGAAAGTGCTTTTATTCTTGATTACACGATCGCTATCCGCGGTTGTAATATTTATAAACAAAGATTATGTCACGCTTTCACGTTTGTTATTTTAATCGAATAAGTTATAAATATGTGTATATGCATTTATATCGACCTTAAATTAATCAAATACGAAGATTTTCCTGAATTATAAATCAATCACAAGACATTTTCCCTTCAAACGTACCTCTTCTACACTTTAACCGCGCTCGTTTAAAAACAAAAAGAGTAAAAGCACTCGGCAATGCGCGCGGTAAAATTTCAACTTTTATTCGCGTTCAAGTCGTTAAAAAAAAAGCCCCCGCGATACTCTTTGGAGAGCTGTGTTGCGACGGCAGCCGGAGAGGAGAAACGAGGCGGACTTTGCAGCTTCATCTGACGTCGACCGCAGGTTAATACCCGTAATGGCTCTTGCGCTACGTCCCGCCGGCGCTTTTCCTTCTCGACTCTCTCTCTCTCTCAGCCCCCTTCTGAATTTGTTTTTCGCCGCGGCCAATACATCATCGCGCGACCGTATATACGCGAAAAAATTACAAATTCAGTCGCGGCTCGTTTTCATTTTCATTTGCGCGGCCCCCGTAAATTTTGGCGTCTTGTTTTAATGCGCGGCTACGGAGCTTTCTAATACTGGATGCTGCCGACTCGCAGTGGAATATACGTAATGCTAATGCAGGGCAATTTTACGCTGGATGCGCTTTTTATGCAGTTTTTAAGCCAATTCAGTGCTGCGTTATTCCGATAAAAATGATTGATAAGTCTGGTTATTTTGAGAATCAGATCGGAGGGTTCAGTAGTGTGAGTGGGGGCTTGGTCAGACGATATTTTATTTTGAGGTTGGGACGTACAATGAGTAGAACTTCTTGTCTTCTTTATTTTTAATATAAAGTTACTTTCAAATACGCTTTATAACTTTTAAAATTTTATAAAAGATTCATATTATATTGTGTTTAAATAAAATTGTCGTGCCATATTTAGATACGATTGAAAATACAATCTTCCTTTTAATACCGATAAAAAATTTAAATCTCAAAAATTCTTCAATAACAATATTTCAATAGTTATTTTATAATTTTAACCTAAGCTTATTTTAAGTTATCGTAATTACCAGATTTATTTTAAATTATTTTGAAATTTTATTCTGTACAAATTTTGATTCAACCAATTTCATATATTCTCATTAAAGCATAATTACTGATCAGTAATCCCAAGAAAAAGCAAAAGAAAACTATTTATTAAAAAAAAATCACAACTATACCGATAGCCTGCATAATCTTAATTCAATTTTCTTGAGCCATAAATTTTCCAAGTTCAGAAATCAACTTTATATCACAGTGACTTGTATTCACTGACAGTTCGCCCGTCCGAAATACACGAAACTTCAGTAAAGAGGGCAGACAATCAATGTGAAAGCACGCGCGCGCCCGCGCACCAATATCAGCTCTCGGTACAGCCTCTGCAAAAAGAGCCCGCAGGGCATTCCCAAGGCTAAACCGCAAATCTAAAAAAGAAGAACAAACCGGTGGCGGTCAAACAGTCGGACTAAGTGCGCTGCGGATATATAGGTGGGATTGATCGGCGCGCATCTGAACAATGCGCGCTCGTGCGCGGCCCAGTGTGGCTGTATCCTTTTGACCGGTCGGCCGTGGCCTGATGCGCCGTTCATTTAATCTCCTACGGCCAGGAATTCGCTCGGCTCCGCGCTCCGGAGTTCGTGGCCCGAAAATCGGAGCTTTCTTGCTTCTCTGCGCCTGGCTTTTTGACGGCTGACGTCAAAAATGATGGCCTCTATCGGTTTTATTGTTTCTTTGGCTTCGCTTTTTTCGTTCGTATATTCTCTGGCTGCGTTGCTTTGATAAAAGTAATTCATTAATTAATTTTAATCATAAAAATACGTAATTATTATAATAAAACTTTTCAATTATGAATCTTTTAAAAACTAAAAATAAATCACCATATACAAATCACGATATATTCATACCATACTCTAAAATCCATTTTTAAAAACACCAACTATAGGCTATTCCCACAAGCAACGATCCACCGTTAAAGACTCCCCGAAAATCTGCAAGACCGAAAGCCGAGGTCAGCCCGGCAGCAGTTTGCGCTCTCGCGCATAAATAATCCCCTTGGTCGGGCTGCGCGGGCGTCGTGCGATCGCCGCCGCCGCGGAGTTAATCGAACGCGCAGAGCCGAAATTCCGGCGCGCTGCACCCTCCCGGCTCTAGCTTTGATTAAAAGCCGAAGAAAGCTGCTGCACTCCCGTGCTACGCTACTCACTCTTTCGCTTTTATCGTGCGTCCCGGCTCTCTCATCGATTTCCTATCTGGCCGGACAGCGGACCGAGAAAACGGCCTTATTAAGCTTATTGCCGGCGAGCATTATCCCTTTTGATGATCCAGGCGAAGAGCTGATTATGTTATGAAGCTTTTTTTTAGTGAGCGGGAGGTGCGAGGGATTTATAAATATAGACGGCAGTGTTGGCTAATTTAATATTGCGAGCTTGCAGAAAGTGCACTTTATATCGAGTGTCTAATATTTATTGCATTATTATTATAATTTAGTTAAAAGTTTAAATAAAAAACGTAATACCATTAACGGATTAAGCCGTGAAATCGCATTAAATAATATTCTGTCTACAGTTTTAGAATACATTAATTATTTATACGTACGAAATAATAGTTTTGTTAAAATAGCAACAATACTGAGGATCTGTAATAAATTGTATATATAATAATCGAATATTACCTACGACAACAGTTCTTTCATTGGATGTCACGTAGAGACGCAACCCCACATGCCATTCCACATTTCAGATTAGTTGTTAGCAGAATAAGCGCTAATTTTCATGTATAAATCTACAGCATACTAGCCTACTGACGGGAGACACGAGGCAAAAAACAAAGGGTGCCGAGAGAGGGGCAGAGTCAAGCGACGGAGGTTTAAAAGCGCGGGAGGCTGCAACGGCGCATACGCGACCGCGACGCTCTTGCAGCAGACAAATGGCGTGGCATGAGCTTTAATTTCGGTCACACACCAGCCGCGAGAGTCTAGTCCGTTTACAGCCGTACAGCAGCATTTGCGCTAGAATTACAAAAAATTCAATCTTGAACAATGCATATTACTGTAAATTTGGTAAATTAATGGATTGAATTTAGTATTGTGTTTACTTTTTTACAAAATAAACTTTATAATAGTAGAAAAAAGATTAGGTATGTTAGAAATGTTTTATAAAATATTTAAAAAAAAAAATATACTGTTTTTAATCAAATCTATTTAGTGTTAAAAGTTTTTTTTTAATTTTTTACAAAAAATAGTACATTGTGCAATAAGGGGAGAAAGTAAGCTTTTTCTAGCGAGGGTGAGGCGTGAAAACACCTTACCCGATTCTGAAAAAGCCTTTCTTCACACGTTACACATCTTATTTTTTCCAACGAGCGTAAAAAAGGCCCTTTTTTGCGCCTAAAATTGGTAGAGAGAATTGTGCATTTTGAGTCGTACACAACTCAATGGTAAATGTAAACAGGGCGGAAATGGCCACATATCCGCCCTGTTTTATAAAATACGTTCGAAATGCTCAACTTTCTCTACCAATTTTAGGCATGGAAAAGGGCCTATAAAAATGTATGCTAAATATCACTTTGTGAATATTGGATCAAAAAATAACATTTGATACGTGAGCGAAAAGGAGGTTTAAACATCCAGTAACCTTTTAAACCAATCAAAAATAAAATTTGTGACAACATTTTCCAGATTCTTCTTTTATTTCTAGACGAACGTATTGCATTTTAAGTAGTTTAACAATGTCCTGTCATCATTGATTGTGGATTGTTGTATGCTTTTTGTTAAAATAGTTTTGTAAACTATATTATTTAAAAGATTTACATATATATTTTATGAAATAAGAACTGCGCATACAATTTTAGGTAGGTAAAAATACTTTAAATGGGAAAATGTTACATATTTGAATATCAAATCAGTCAAGATTTGTATAAAATGAATATATTCTAGAATGGCATTAAAAAACATAGTGGTATTTGTAATAGAAGACATGTCATTGTTAAATCAACATTACGTGGATGCATTGTGTGATTGTGAAATCAATATTATGCCGTCGATTTAGTCTTCAATCTTCGTTTTCCATATTAAACAACTGACAATATTATGTTATAACATTACACTAATATCCATTCGTATTACTAACTTTAATGTTATTTTGATTATTTATTGTCTTTTTATATTTCATTTTAAATACGAAAATAATTTTTTATATATAATTTTTTTAAATTTATTCTTTACGGTTCAAATGACAAAGGTATTTATAGTGTCAATTCCCACTGAAAACTACATATAATAAGATAGCATTCAAAATTCCAATTATAACAACGATTCGCTATAACGGTTCGGATAATAATGACAGTGGATTAGAGCGTAAATATATTCTCGCATTTCAGCTTTCTCTCTCTATCACACACGCGCACATTCGCATGCGCACGCTCACATACACACACACCTGATCTCTCTTGATAGAGAGTAGCGCGTGAACTGCTCTGTGCACTCAATAAATGAACCGTTGCTTCAATCGACCCAATTTCAGATTGAAAACATATTGGTGAACTAACAAACGCTCTTGTATCATCACCGTAGTCTGTCCACCACTGTTCTCTTGGTCTCGGAAGATGATTCTTAAAAATCATCAAGTTTGAAATTCCATATTAATTTAATTATATAAAGTATAATTTTAATTTTTGATTATTCTATTTTCAATACTAAGTAAGGTCAGAATGCTTTGCAGAAGCTTGCGAGCTCACGTTTAAACTTGTAGCTTTACGTGGAACTGTGAGCAAGATCGACCTCGTAAAGTAGCAAGTTTGCAAAACTTGGAAAAATTCTCATCCATTAATTAATTGCGTGCTAAAAAAATTTATAAAAATATTTTTTAAGAAGAGGTAGATTTTTTTTGTAAATAAAACAGATTGCTCATTGAGATAGCGACGTTTCGATAATTTTCCGCTGTCCTCATCAGGCAATATCTTTGATTAGGTCAGCGAAAGGCTGCTAACTCAATGAGTAGTTCGTTTTGTATGAAAAAATCATTTTAACCTTTCGTTTTTAAAGACTGATAACGATAAAAAGGAAACTTAAAAAACATTGTTTTAATTAATGTGGAAATGATTATTATATAAAAAATAATATTATTTAATCTAGAAATCATTATTTTTTCCTTTAAAGTACAGTTATGTTTGTCAAGGATTTTAATTTAAATATTTTTCTGAAAAACAGCTTTATATACTATTGTATATTGTTTGTAAATTCCACTGAAATTTGCACACTGCATCCAAAAATAGGAAAAATCATAGAAAATCTAAAACACAAATTTTCTTTATAATTCCACTTTTCAAATTTCGCAAAGAAGTCAGCTTGTTACCAAAAGAAAAAAAAATAATAAATGAAAAGAGAGAGAATTTTAAAAGAACTAAACACGACAAAAGCTTAAGTAAAAGGACTGAATTTGCGGTTTGTGTGCTATTCAAAAACAATATACTTTGTTAGCTCTTTTAAAAAGCCGAGAGTCACGTCTAGACGGCTCCAAAGTGTAATTCTACACAAATACGTAAGTCATAAATATTTTATATTTCACGAAAAATAAATGTTTTCTATTTTTAAGTGAAAATAAACTTTGCAAATGACCCTGTTTTGTGAGTGACTTTTTTTCTCCTCTTTCGATAAGCTATTGATTACACAACATAAAAAACAAAACAAGAAATTTGGTAAAATTATAAACGTTGTTTTTGGATTTACTTTTTATAATAAATGACACTTGATTATGAGTTAGATGAATCAATATGCGATGTAATATTTGAAACACTGTTTTTTCTTGAAGCAAAAGGATTTCTACTAGAATAGGTTATTATAAAATTTAATAAAGTGAATTTTATTTCAACGTAAAATAAGCTTTTTTATTTTCCTAATTTTGTTGAAAAGCATCTCTTGAGAAAAATCCTTTTTCTTAAAGAAATGTACAGAATAAAATTGTCATTTATTTTATTGATTTTAAGAGTACATATATTATACGAATGTAAGATTAAAGCGATACTTAAAAAGAAAACATTTAAAACTGTGTTATCACGAAAGTCATTCCTTTATTCTCAATTTATTTACATTTAATTGTATTAAATTGAATATGAATTTGCTTTTTATTATGCAGTATACGCTAGATAAACTATTGGAATTAATGCGTATAAACACGTGTGTAACTTGACATACGAAACATAATTTTTTTGTCACACAGGCACGATTGTCGCGCTTTTTACTACCTAAAATGAGAGCCAAAAGTGCCCATTTTCAGACCAGCGGGCAATAAAAACGTCGAAACGGGCGCAAAAAACTTTTGCGCCCGCTACTCTGACAACGGCAATTTAGGCCGTTATACTTATATATACATACGTACATACGTACATATATATATATCTCTCTATATTATAAAGATATTTCGCTGTCGCCGCCGCCGCCGCCGCCGTGTCTAAGAATCCAGA